>JADRCC010266023.1:0-23854 GCA_019843855.1 Hylomyscus alleni | reverse complement strand
GGGGGGGGGACTGAGGAGGGGTAGGCACCCTGTGCTGGCATATTATAAGGCTGTGATGGTGATATTAACTATATTGCTCTAGAAACACAACTTACTACAGTTAATACAGATTTACAAGATTATGGCCATGAATATCTGATATAAAGAAGAAATGAAAATTAAGGTTTTTTTTCCCCGACTGATGGACATTTATAGATAAGAGTGGGTTTAATGAAAGGTGTGGAGCGAAAAGCTGCTCAGTGACTGGAAGGTTTTCAAGGACAGCAACAGAATTGGTGCTAGAAGCCAGAGGCAATGTAATGAGGGCATAGGACTAGGAGAGAAGGGAGGTCAGTTATGTGCCTATTTTTTTCTCCTCTAAAAACCCTAGAGATTCTGAAAAAGGTGTCACCATAAATCTGCCTGCTTGAGAGATACAAGGTGTGTACATCTGGCTGCTGAAGATCCTCACTTCATAAAGCTCAGGTTAATGGGAACTATTTTTCCTGCTTTTGCTGTGTGTCAGCCTATAGTGAAAAAGAATGCCTTTCTTATACACCCACCCTGGCTACCTACCTGTATCTACATCATTACTGCAAACAGTAACAGTTACCACGGAGCTCAGAGAATACAGTGTCTCAGGAGAAGGCTTACTCCGCACATGCTCTTAAGTCTTCACATTAAAAAGCTCACAGTGGTGAACTGGGGGGTGCTGGTGCCATTCTGTTCTGTACTAGTGACCTCAGGAAAAAACTTACTGAATTCTGAACATAATTTTATCATCTCTGTATAAAGACTCAATTATGCAAATCTTTGATAAATTTAGGCCTTTTGCCACTTTTTTCATAAAAGTTAAGATTTTAAAATGTATTCTGGGGCTGGAGAGATGGCTCAGCGGTGAAGAGCACTGACTGCTCTTCCAAAAGTCCTGAGTTTAAATCCCAGCAACCACATGGTGGCTCACAACCATCCGTAATGAGATCTGATGCCCTCTTCTCGAGTGTCTGAAGACAGCTACAGTGTACCTACATATAATAATACAGCTACAGTGTACCTACATATAACAATAAATAAACCCTGGTGCCAGAGCGAGCAGAGGTCCAGAGTTGAATTCTCAGCAACCACATGATGGCTCACAACCATCTGTACAGCTACAGTGTACTCATATATACATAAAAATAAATAAATCTTTTAAAAATGTATTCTGACAAGATCCTATTCTAAAGATTACATATATTAGTTCTACTATAGTTGTTGAAAGGTAGAAAGGACCAATTGCAAACTCAGCTTTTTTAAAAAATACTTAAAACTGTGAGTCAGTAATCCCAGTAGTAGTAGAGTTTCTTGCTGTCTCCACCAGGACTGTCTGGCCCGATGTTGAACCAGGCTTTTAATATGTACTCCTCTACTCTGATTGATTACCTTAGGCATTCAGAGGTGGGGCTTCCTTCAGCCATCTGCTGAGATAGGGGAGGGAGCTGCAGAAAGGAGGAGAAAGAAGTAGTACTTTGCCAACACACTACCACCATGTTCTTTCAGTTACCAATTATTTTAATAATTCCAAAAAGAACACACAGACTACAGAACCATGAATAAAATCTGGAGATCACAGTCAGGTCTCTGTAATAAGGCAGAAGTTGTCCTGGTATTTTACAGATAAGAAGAATATGTGTAAAAGGATACTCTTGGGCTAGGGAGATGGCTCAATGGCTAAGAGTTTGCACTGTGTTTGCAGAGGATCTGAGTTCAGGTCCCAGCACCTATTCTGGGCAGCACTGGGTGATCTGATACCCTCTTATTCATTCTGCTGGCACCCACACACATGTAGCACACATTTGCACAGACACATGTGCACTAACACACACATACTTTTTTTTAAAGGGATCAAGTTTTCAAGCACAACATTAAGCAAACAAAAATGAGAGAGGAGTAGAAGACCATAAAATTAACACCTTTACGAACATGTCAAAGTTTGAACATCCAGACATCAAAATTTTAAAAGGCAACGTAAGAAAGAAGAAAGGGTAGGCAGGGTATGGCAATGCTTGCAAGCGTTCCTGTACTTGAAGAAAAAAAGTCATATTTATGAAATAAATGTGTTTTCAGCTTTGATATATAAAATAAACCTGCAGTTCCCTGTACAGCAGCAGGGGTTTTGAATCAAACAAAAAGCTGCAAGCTCCAGACAGCTGCTCGGACGCTTGAGAGTCACTTTTTGTTTCCTCTTAGAGAGACAAGGGGACTTTTTTTTTTTTTTTTTAATAAAAAGGAAAATGAGAGATTCCCATAAGCAAAAGTGTTGGTAACTGATAAAGGTTTCTACAGGTCCAGAAACTTAAATTTTAATACTTAAAAATTTTAATACACAGGATTAATATTTTATACTGCAAATAATAGGCTTAAAAATTCATTACCACTAGGGACTATATAAGCTAAAAATATGCAGAAATGATTTGTATAAAGTCTTTGAACAACAAAATAACTCTGAGCACTGGCCAGTGGCATTCTAACCTGTGTCCCTGACTTTAAAGGCTGCCATAGAGGACAACTTGCTCTCTGGTGCCCAAGAGATAGATGAGCAATTCAACAGCAAGAGTCTGACCCAGCAAAACAACAAGTCCCCGGTGGCTGAATGTACCAAGGAAAAGCTCACTTGACAGTTTGTATTTGTCTCTCTTCTGGAATGGAAGGACAGATGGGGCTAGAGGGATGGGGAGGTGGGCATCTGAACAGAGTTCAATAGTCAGTTAAAGAAGATCATGTCTACCCTGATGGAATACCCTCTGGCTTTCAGCAGTCTGCCTGGACATGGGAGATGGGGAAAAATACACACAGACACACTCACACATACACACTCACACACACACTCACACACTACACACTCACATACACACTCACACACACACACACACACACACCCTTTCTGAAAATACCTGGACAGGGGACTCAAGAAAGATTTGCTGAATAACCAAGGACAGGGTACTTTGTGTCTCAGTTACGTGATGGTTTTCTTGGCATTTCAGTCTTCAGAACTCCAGCTTCCTTTCTTTTTTGCTGCTCAACTGAAATTCATCTCCATCAGTCAATTAGGATCTCCAGGATGACCACATTCAACAGACATGTCATATCTTTCCTGACATTTCTGTGGCATTTGGATTCCTGACTTTGGGAAACTCCCCCTTAGCTTCAAATGGTGCTTCATCTACCGCCATACTGCCAGCCACAGCCACAGCCACACAGGAGCCCGGGGACTGTTGTTGCTGGTCCTCAGACTACAGCTGTCCCTTGGCAGCACTCCATCTAGGCAATGAGGCTCCTTCAGCTGTTTACCCGCCTCAAGGGGGGGGGGATAGGTATGGACAATATTCCAGTCTTTCCTAATTTTTTTCCCTTGTTCATTTCTTCCCTTTGCACCCCCTGAATATTGTTATTGCATGAGGTGCTGTCCTCTATCTCTTTTTAGGTACAAGTAGGAATTTATTCACCCAACATAGCAGCACCCCAGTGAAAATATGTTTTTTTCTGTGCTGAAGGGAGCCAGGTATTTTCAGAAAGAATGTGCGTACCTGTGTGCGTGTATTTTTCCCCAGCAGTGGACAAGGCAGTGGAGAATCTTCCCGTTACTCTTTCTTTCTAGTGTGCCTCTCTTATTGGTGAAGGGTAGATTTCACAGCAGGCAACACAGCTACTGCTTTTGAAGAACTTACTCTGAGATGGCTTCTGAGCAGACTCACTACATATCAGGACAATGGTAAGATCCTGAAATTTCCTTTGTAGAGATGGTGAAAACTCAGCTAGGTGAGAGGAAGCATCTTGCTGATAGGCAAGGAAGTTGAAGAAATCAGGGTCAAATTCAAGCCTACAGGTGGAGGGCCCCCCCCCCACTCTAGGCTGCAGTAAGTCAGAGTAAATCCTGTTTTCTCTACCTGCATCCCTATGCTCACAGGTGTCTTGGTAGCTAGTCCTCTATCGGCATCCCCGGTCTATCCTCCAAGCATCTCACTGTTGCCAGCAATCTTTCTAAACGTGAATCTCATCCTGCCATGTTTCTACAGGAGGAAAAGCACTCTTTGGTTTTGTCAAATTTAGTGTTAATTGTACACAGTAATGAGCTTCCACATGTGTACCTCCCAGCTAAAAATCTCTATATTTGATTTACATTTCCTTGATGGCTGAGAATATTGAACATTTTCTTGTGTATTTGTTAGCCATTTGTACTTCTTTTGACAACTGCCTATTTCACGCATTAGCCCATTCATTTATTTATTCTATTTATTTATAAGATTTGTCCTTTGAGGGCTCTTGTGTTTGAGTTGCTCATATATTCTGGATGAACAGTTGGAAAGATCTCCCACTCTGCAGCTCTCTCTTTACAATGCTAAGTGTTTCTCTACTGTGTGAGGCTCTTTACCTTGGGCCACTCTTCATCAGTCCTTGCCTTTCATCCCTGAGTTACCAGATCCCAGTCAGGAAGCCTATGGCTGTGCCTGTGTATGAAAAGATTCCCTAACAGTCCCTTCTAGTAGTTTCAGAGTTCTAGATTTGTACTGAAGCCTTAGGGCTATTTTGAAGGGACCTTTGAATGGGGTGAGAGAAAGGGATTTCATTTCTGTTTTCTACCTGTGGCTATCCAGGTTACCTAGACCTATTTATTGAAGATGCTGGCTTTTCTGCCATGTTTTCAGCTGAGGAATTAATCGTGGTCTGATTTCTAGGTCCTCTTTTCAGTGCAGTGTGCTTCGTGTGCCATGCTCACTGTGGCTCTTCGGTAGAATCTGAAATTGGTGCTGTGTTATCTCCAGTATTACTCTTTTTGATATGAATTACTTTGGCTATCCAAGGATCTTTGTGATCCCATATGTAATTTTAGGATTTTCTTTTTCCCTGTGAAGAATGTCACTAAATTCTGAGGTAATTTCATTGGCTCCTTCGGGTAATATAATTTCACTGTATTAATTGTGTTGATCCATCAACACGGAATGTGCTTCCATCTTGTAGTATCTCCTTCAGTTTCCTTCTCTGGCATCTTATATTTTTGTTGGTTGGGTTTATTAGTGCCTCCTTATTTTCCTTCCTTATAAGGCTAATGTAAATGAGGTCATTTTCCTAGAAAATCCCAACTCTTTAGTGACATAGATGAGATTTAATTTTATAATCACCAGCTGCTTCCCCTCAGAAGCAGGGTGTATTGCAGGGTGCAATACAGACAACCCATTTCAGAATAAAGGATGAGAGTAGAATGTAAAGACTGTTTTAAACCTTGTGCATTTATATGCATACAAAATCCTCACACTAATTTCTTGTACCTCCAAATTCAACCTTTAGATAGATTAAAACATGTACTAACATCATGGTAAGGCTAGACAAATTAAAACATATTATTTCATTAACTATAATTTGGGATTAGGTAACTTATTCATATCATGTAATATTTCAGCCTTAAACAACTTGAGTCATTTATATAATTGAAATTTCTCAGATTAATACTAAAAGGGATGCAAGATAAACAAATGTGTCAATAACTAAATTATCAAGAAAATACATGGTTAGCCAGGCAGTGGTGGCACACACCTTTAATCCCAGCACTTGGGAGGCAGAGACAGGGGGATTTCTGAGTTCGAAGCCAGCCTGGTCTACAGAGTGAGTTCCAGGACAGCCAGGGCTATACAGAGAAACCCTATCTTGAAAAACCAAAAAAAGAAAAAGAAAATACATGGTTAAAATGAAAATCAAAATGTACACTTTTTCTAATACTAAAATATGCCCTGCATCTATTACTAAATTACTAGAGATTATACTGGCTTAGTTGTCACTGTTTCTCTCATCTGGCAAAGTACTTGGCACAGGGTAGGTGCTTAGAAAAATTCAATAAACTAATTCAGATTGAGAAATTAAAGACTGAGTGTATGTGTGTATCATTGTAGGTCAGAATCATCATTTCTTGGAGAACTACAAAGCAGAGGCACTAATTCATGCTCTGGTACTTTGCAAACCCAAGTGCATCTCAGTATGTTTAGTTTCATTTGCATAGGTAAGTCTTTCTAATTCATCCATAAGCCAAACATACTTGGGCTGCCCTTGGCTGTCCTAAACCCTCGATCAGTACATTTAGCTATCTCCAATGATATAAGACCCTGCTTCCTCTTCCTGAAACTGCTTCACTAGTAGTGAGTGACAGGGTAGTAGTCTATAACAGTTCTTTGCTAAGTACCAATTGTAACAATAAACAACACCCCTAATTTGCAACTATAGCTAGATTTTTAACCATTGAGCCAGAGGTGACAAGTATTTAATATTAGACTACCCACAAGAATTTCAGGGCCTGGCCTAGTCAATCCCAGCGTTAGGGAGGGAGATTCACATGGAGCCTGAGCTCCAGGCCAGCAAGTTTCATAGTGCAATCCTGTCTAGAAGAATAAAACAATTAAATAAATGAAGGACAAAGAACTGTTTTAGGTAGATTTTCTATTATTATTATCATCATCATCATCATCATCATCATCATCATCATCAGGAAAAAAACCTCAGGTGTCTCTTAAACCTTTCTCTAGCAAGTCTCTGTCTTTTTAACCTACTTGTATTTTTAAATTGATCTGGTCCAGATTGGGTACTGCATTAATTATAAGTAATAAAATAATAAATTTGAACTGCATGCTCTTAGGCAGGCATTATTTTATTAACATTAAGAACAACGAAAGGTCAGGCGCTTTATTACCTTTGGTTGAAAAGAACTCACTTTGTCTCATTATCGCAACATTAGCAATTCTAGAAATACTCAATTAAAAAAGATAAAAATCTTCTCATTAAAAAAAACCACTCTTTCAGTCTTGTCCCTACATGTGTTCATTGTACAATGCACTGGTACACAACTCTAGGTATTATGCCTAGAGAGTTCTGAGTAAAACAAGTATTATGATACAATAGAAACTTCTTAAAAAGCATTTCATGGTAAGAGAGCGTAGAAAACAGCCATCTATGGCTCATTTAAAAACACAATGAAAACTGTTCCATCCAAAAAGTTCATAAAATAGTTTTTAATCTTTCCATGCAAAACTGTTCTTTCAATCCACTACTTTACTACTGGCATGGCAGAATGGAGAAAGCAACCTTAACTGTACCCTCCTAGCCCCCAAGTCTCGGAGGCGCCCTGGTTTTAGATGGAATAAAACACTAATCACAGCAAGGCAGGAAAGCATGGCTTAAAATACAATATACTCACCAATAATCAATCTGAGTGAATAAAAAGACTGAGAGCACACCAATTCATCTTATCACAAATGAATCAAAGTTTCACTGCCGATGATTTTGTTCAACTGTGTCATAGTCTGAAGAGAACTTTTCCACAGAGTGATTTAATGCCTGTGGTTGCAGCTAGCTGGTCACAGCTGGGACTTATCAGACCCACCAGTATTTACTTGTAAGAAGATTGGCTTCTAGTCTGTTTCATGACATAGCCAGCCTTAGGCTGTAAGAAATACCCCTGATGTCAGTAGAGGAACAGTACCCAGGTAAACAAAGTCCATAAATGCTGCAAACCTCGTCGTGGCAAGTGTGATGTGTACTGCACTTCAGCTGAGAAATCAAAACCCATGGAAGGTTATGTCCTGCCCATAAAACACAGAGACCAACATGTCAGGACCCAGCTAAGGAGAGAGAGAACAACCTCTGAAGGGTTCCAGGACCGGGGCCTCAAGGCTTGAACAAAAGGGAGATTACCCACAATGGGTTAAGATCCTGGTCAGCTCTGTTAACCCTGTGAATTTCTGCTCAACTCGCAACTTAGGTGCTTAGGTACTAGGTGCTAGGTCAGAAAGGACAATAATTAAGGATCATGGAACATCTGTAATTCAGAATTCACATACATGAAGGTATGTGAGCATGGCTGTGTAGAATAACTACCCTAGCTAGAGTCAGAATCCAGGACTCTTCTCTACTTACTCCCTATACTGTTGCCAATTGAAAGGCATTTACATAATGCAGTATGCTTTATAATGGCTTAACCTTTTCTACTATGAGATTTTAACAAGTTAACAATGAAAATGTCACTAATTCTACCATGGAATAATTGGAAATGGTAGGCTAAAACCAGATTAAAATAGTCTAGGCATGGCCTCAATTATATGAAATTTCTGAAAAATACAGTAACATTTGGAGACTGCCGCCTGTACCTCTCAGTTACCTCCAGAGAACCTCAAGGTTATTATATCATGGTGGCACGATAAGTACATTTATACTGTCCAGCCCATCCTGCACCCACATTCTCTGAAGCTTCAGAATTTCTAATACTGAAAAGCTAACCACTTCTGTCTAGTTATTCAACGCTATTAAAATAAAATCTTTTGCTACAGCAAATTAGAAAAAAAAAAAATCTCAAGAAACCCGACCCAAATGTACCATCTCACATGAGAGGAAACCTGTCCTCTATCATAAAATTTTCATGTCAATCAAATATTGTTCAGAAAACGAGTCATAACCCAGCTTACCTGGACAAGAGGATACTGATAATCCATGCAATATACACCATACATAGCAGAGGGAGAGGCTCCAGATCTGGACAGCACAGAAAGCACCTCAAGTTTTTGTCTAGTCTGATGTGTCCTGTCCAAGGGGACTAGAAGCACACTCAAAAAAAAAAAAAAAAATCCTTGCCCCACTTTCCCCTCTACAGAGACAGGTGTGCTGGTTCAGCTGGTGAAGTCAGAGGTTAGTTCAGAGCAACAGGATTCAGAAGTACATACAAGAGATGTTGAAAGAGAGCAAAATATTCCAACTAAGTTAGCTGTACACACTAAAGACAGCGCTAGGGATTGGTTTTTAACTGACAGCTCCACCAGAAAGGCAAGAGGCAGAAGATGACAGCTAGGGAAGAGACCTCTGCCTCCTTAAAGCAGCAAACAAGGGCAGAAGCACAAGGCATCCAGACTGAAGTAATATAATGTCCCAGGCTGTGTGTCAAAGGGAATGCTCCCAACCTAGGACACTGGAGGCAAATGGGACTGTATTATTTTTCTAGCCCTCCCTTGGGTAGGAATGTGTGCGTGCGCGACACACACACACACACACACACACACACACACGCACGCACGCACACACACACACCTCCGGTGGAGACAGGTGTTAGGATTAACAGCATAAAACCCAGCCATAGAAAGAACTGGCAGAAAAAAGTCACACTGATACATACAGAAAAGGGTCCCTTTCATGACACTGTATGTTTCTGTATCATTTAACACACAGCTCCCTTCTGCTTTAACAGGAGTGAGGACAGCTGGCAGGATCAGCTAGAAAAGAGGAAGGTGGCCCCAACTCTGAGCAACATGAGTACACTGGAGGCCTGCAAATATGCTGGGCGTGCTCTCAGCTGTTCCAGTCAAACTTGGAGGGATTAACTGTGGCTGCCAGTGAAGAGGTGGGGGTAGAGAGGTCACTACAGAGAAGCAGTTGCTTTTTTCCTTTTAGGAAGCAGCTTTCCCCACCCCACCATTGTTTGCACACATATGTGCATACATATTTCTGTAACCGATATTAAAAGCAGTAACAAACAGAGACAGGTGTGAGGTTAGCTGACAGCCCACAGAAGGCTGGAGTTGGCTTTCATCTACAATCAGAACTAAGTAGTCCTTAGAAAATAACACACAATGCACAAAAGGTGAAAATAAACAGCTGTAGAGCCACACCAGGCAAAACTATTCCTCTTTAAAATCCTCTACTGGGGCAAGCATTCAAAGATTTAAAATGATAATAATTCTAAGTTTCTTTCAGGGTTAGACCTCCTAATCTACTGAGGCAGCACCAGTACTGCTAGGACATGCCTTCATGGGGTTAGTGAGGTAAGTGAGGGCCTGTGCTGGCATGGCTATTCCCAACCATATCAAGTACAGCCTTCTTCTTCTACAGCCATTGACGCTAAGTGCAAGTGTATTCAGGAGAAACTTTTCTTTAAGGTTTAAATTGCCACTGGCATATCTAGAGATGATCTTCCAGAAACAACATGTACCTTACATCACACAGACTGAAGGACCATACAAATACTAGAATATCTCTAGCTTGTCAGCACTGATTCTCAATGAGGATAAAAAACCAAACCAATTCAATATAATTAAAACAGTTGGGTATGATGGGAGTATACTTGTAAACCCAAGCTACTAAAAATCAGAGGCAAGAAGATTAGAGTTCAAGGATAGCACGACACAAGACAGCAAGATCACCCAATCCTATACCCAAAGGCAGTTGTTTATACCTACACTACATTAGGTGCTATGCTAAGTACTAGAGAAACTAGTAGAAACCGTGTGGTTGCAAAGTACTTCAAAGGTGCAGGTGAAGTCAGAGGTGAAATACTGCCATAGGACAAATTTAAGAAGCACTGTGAGCAATTTACCACACCTGGGTCACCTTTGTTAATGTGCTCTCATCAGGCACCTGTACAGTGCTTCCTATCATTACATTTTTGCTTCTAATACTTGGTTTGCCAACACTGAAAGAAGCTCACTAAAGGCTCCTAACATCTTACAGTTGCCTGGCTACATCTTAAAGCCTATGGTGTACATTTTAATTGCCCCCTCTGAAGCTAATAAATAACAGAAAAGGGGTGGAGGTAGGTCTCAGTGGTAAGCAGCTGCCTAGCATGCAGAAGGTCCTGGGTTCTACCCTAAGGTATCGAGGGAAGGGATGGGAGGCAGGAGCAGGTCTCTCCAATAAAAATCTTGCACAAAATACCCTCTTAAATCAAAGAATTTTACAGGACTTAACTTCACTACACGCTGTTTACAGCAGCACTGCATCAGCGGGCATGTGAGTACTTGTTACTTAGCTCCCTAGGTCACTATTAAATCTTCTGAGATTCTGATTGGTGGTGCAGTGATGAGCATAGCTCCTCACTAACCCTAAGACTCCCCTTGAGGTGAAGACTTGAAAATGGTGATGTGACCATAATAATAAACGGTCTGCAAACCTAAAGCTTCACCAGTTAGCCCAGTTTGATACTGACAGAAGGTGAAATGCTTCGGTGATGGTGTATTAGATAACAGAAGCAGCCTAGAGTGGTGATACACGCCTTTAATGACAGCATCTGGAGGCAGAGGCAGGTGGGAGGCCAGCCTGGGCTACACAGCAAATTTTAGGACAGCCAGGGCTACACAGAGAAACCCTGCCTTGAAGAACAAAAACAGAACAACAACAACAACAACAACAAAAAACCAACAAAACAAAACAAAACCCAACCAACCAACCAACCAAACAAACAAACAAACAAAACTCTCAACAAAGCAAAATTAATACCCTGTCCCCCAAAATAAAACCCGTAAAATAAACTCAAACTAAAACAGATAACAGAAGCGTGGAAATGGGTAGAGGGACACTTAGAGAGAAGGCAAAGAGCTGTAAAAAGAATCTTAGGGAATCCTGACTTCTAGAGAGCAGACAGCACAAGAAGTGGAGCCCCAGATCCACTGACCCTGAACACAGGAAGGCATTTGCTACTTTTCTGCATTACACATCCCTTACCGATGCTACTAGCAACATGCAAAGGCTAAAGAGAATGAGATTTAGAAAATGTGACTGCACTTACCAGACAGGAGCTACTGCACTTACCAGTCAGGAGCTACTGCACTTACCAGACAGAGGCTACTGCCCCGTGCTGGCCTGCAACACTAGTACAAGGTGAGTCAAAATAAAAAGTAGAAACCACACCTGCATTTAAATCTCACTAAAACTTTCTGCCTTGGGCCCACGTGGGAAGCACAGGACAGTCACTGATGGCACAGTCAGTGGTCCATCCTTGTCTTTTCCAGGAAAACTTGTCACATAACAGGTTCTTCTCTCCATGTCCAGTAAGGACCATCAAGGATTATAATGGTATTCCTGTGTGAACCTTGGAATACTTGCTTAGGGACCTATCCATTTGTCTCGCACCATTCTCAAAATTACTGATATAAGTAATTGGTATAAGTCATTGCTACAAGTTTCTGCCATCAAGGCTGGGCCACTCCCACTCTAACCCCCTCCAGACAAGACAAATTTCAAACCAAGAGCCCAGATAAACCCTTTCTTTGTTCACTTGCTCTTCTAGGCATTTTAATCACAGTGAAAAGAAAAGTGTAAGACCTACTATAGCTCACCTACTATAGCTCACCCATCCTTATTTTTCTCATTCAGTCAATATCCATTCACAGCAACACAGCATCCAATATGGTGTAGTAAGTATGAAGGCTTCCAAAGAGCTGACAATGCAGGAGAGAGAAAGTAAGGGACACTGGATCACATGTGATGAGTGCCACATCTTGTTGAAGACAGCTGAGATAAAATCAAATACAGCAGCAACCTACTGTTCTCAACTGTTACCCCCCTCATTTTCTGGTGTGAGGAAGACTAGGAATAGTCCATAGACAATGATTAACTAAATGAGGAGGGCTTAGCAAATTTGGCAGATAAAATGGGAAGAGTAAGGGAGTAAGTGGACCAGTGTTCTAAGTGAATAAACCTACTGTGAGCAAATCCCACAGAAGGGTGGATAAGCAGCACAGAACCAAAAGCTTGAAGAGCTCTGTTGGTTCTAGCATGAGATGGTTGAGCTTTCTGCACCAAGAGAAAGGCTTCGAAGGCCTACCAGAACAGATCACAAATAAAGAGTAGAAACACACCTGCACATGACACAAAGGATAAAAAAAAGGAGGTAGTAACAAAACTGGTATACGGAACAAAGCATTTTGTTCAGGAATGAAAGGCACGGCCAGTCATGTTGACAGCGCTTTTCTTGGTGTTGTCTTTCTAAATTGGTGTAGTCTGAGAATCCCTGATTCAAAACTAGAAATGATGACCTTTGGTCATTGATACCGATTCAAAGTTTCTGATTTAGCATTTTTGGGTCTCAAATTTTTGAATTAGGAATATTTAACCAGTGCAGTCTATTGAAGTATTCCAAGGCCCCCAAAGCTTTCTGAAATCTAAAATTCTTCTGGGCCAATGTATCATCAATAAGGGGTATTCAGCCTTACTGTTCATAAGTAATAAGTGTGCAATAGCAGCACTGGGGAGGCAGAAGCAGGTCAAATTCTGGAAACTCCAGGCCAGGCTGGTGTACACAGTAAGTTCCAGGATAGCCAGAGCTACATGGTGAGACCCTGTCTCAAAAGAAAAAAAATAGTAAAATGTATAAATAAATGACAACATCACAGTCATTCAAGTTTTGACAGATAATATTAAAAATTAACTTCTAAGGCAAAGGATAACTACAAGTTAGCAAAAGAAAAGCAAATTCTCCTGTCAGAGAATTTGACAGGAGCTTCATCAACGGGGCTATATAAAAGAATGTGACAGTGAGACCAAGTGGAACAAAAATGAGCTGTTGTAGTTGAGACTCCTCAAGACCAAACAACCTGTTCACTGCCAGATAGAAGAGATCATTCTATAGTACTTACGCCCAGCCAATCCATCCCAACTAAAATCACAAAATCCAATGAATGAACAATTGCCATCATTTTAAGAAAGCAGGTTTGGAGAGGATTGTTCTATTTAAATATGAAATAGCTCCTATGGAGAGGGCAACCACAACTGAGGACTACCTGTGCCCTGAGCCACACCCCCTCCTTCAGCTGTTCTCTCAGGAGAAATGCTGCTATGATGGATGCTGAGCACATTCCCATGTCTGAGCTTCCTTTCCTTTAGTGCGGAGGTTTACCTGATGCACAAGATTAGAATCCATGGGGGGGGGGGGGGGGGGGGGGGGGGGGGTGGCAGGGGAGTCAAGGCAGCAGAAACCAAAGCAGCTATCCACAATCAAAAGCAGAAAGATAATAAATGTATACATACTGTACCTGGCTCATTTTCTCCATTCTTACACGGTCTGGGACCCAACCCTAGGGAATGGAGCCACCTACAATGGGCAAGACTTTATAACTCAATGAACACAGTCAAGATAATCCCAACAGACACGTGCATAGGCAAACCTATCTAGACAATCCCTCACTGAAATTTTTATCCTATACCAATTCTAGACTGTTTTAAGTTGATAACTAAAAAGTATTATATCTCAAGTACGTGAGCCTTTGAGACTGGCTTATCAAGGCATTTAGAAGAGTCTGAAGAAGTAGGCTAAGAACTGGTGAGATGGCTCAGTGGTTAAGTGCACTGGCTGTTTTTTCAGAGGACCAGAGTTTGATTTCCAGTTTACAACCTAATGTCTGTACCTCCATTTACAGGGGATTCAATGCCCTTTCTCTTCTGACCTCTGCAAGTTCTGCATGCCATACAATGCACAAACATACACACAGGCAAAGCACTCATACATATGAAATTAAAATCAAAGACAATAGAAGTAGATTAGAGAACCATGCTTACTATGCAACTCTTGATAGGAAGCCAGAAGACAAGGGTGCTACAGAAATATGGCCAGGAAAGATTGGATCCATGTGGTTTCAGATGGCACACCAACTCTCTGGGACATGGACTAGAGATCACTCATGTTACTTTACCAAAGAGAAACCCTACATTTTGTCCATGTCTTGAGACTTTGTGGAAGGCTTGTTTAAAGATTACACACTAATCTGGTAGAACAAATTCCAAAGTAGTCCAATATCTAGAGTATTTGCGTGGTTATTGCTAACTGCTTTTAGCTGGGTTAAAATTAAGAATCAGGGGCAAAACTCAGAGCACTAGGATTTTCAAAGCTTGTAGTTTGGCCAGTACAAGAGTCTGCATAAAGTTAAGGCCTCAGAAAGTATGTCTGCTAAAGACATGGAAAATAAACCTGGCAGCAGAGCAACAGGAAAGATGCCTCAGAGGCATCTCAAAATTTGGCTAGACCCGACCCATCTCAAGAGTATAAACATGTGTATGTATTTGAAAGACTGGCTTCCATGAGAAGAGAGAGCCACGGAGGTCCCCTGTTTACAAAGGACCACTTAGGAAATGTTTCCCAAATTCAGATGTCTAGGCATTTAGAAATCTCAGTACTTTGGTTCTGGAGTTTTGATAGGAGTTTTGCTGTCACGTGTGTGATATTGGTTTTGCAGTTGTGTAGAAAGAGTTCTGAGGTCATAAAGTCCTCTACCAAAATTTACATAAGAAAACCTAGGGGGTCGCTAAATGTGTGACAGAGCTAGAGTCTCCATAGGACTCCAGCCCCTAAGAGGATAGTATGCGAAGCTATGAGAGTAAAGGAGTAGATATAATGGAGACCCAGAAGACATAAGATGACTAGGAATATGAAATCTTTCCCAAAGGAAAAAAGCAGATAGTTAGGGGCAGCCAGCCGAAGAGAGAAGCCTTTAGGTAGCAATGCTAAAGGGTTGCCTGCCTCTGATGCTGTATCACAAAAGCTCACACCCAAGATGCCAGACAGAAGCTACAGGGTTCAATGTTCATCCTCACAACAGAGTCTTGATTCTGTCTGATTTTTCTTGTTACTATCTTATACCTCCCTTTTGGAAAAGGATGGTACTGTGTACCAGTGCAGTTTGTGGGTAACAGACCAGTAGAGTGTATCTTTGTAACTGTATCTTATCCCTGTATCCACCTTCCTCCCATCCCCTACAAGGTGGGCGTTCCTGTACTAGCTCTCTACCATAGCATTCTACCTATCACAGGCTGGAAGCCATGGAGCCAATGGCTGTGGACTGAAATCTCTGACACTGTAAGCTAAAATGAACCCTTTTTCCCTTCCAAGTTATTTTAACTATTCCAAATCTTTGGCATTTCTATAGTAATTTTACAATAGCTTTGTCAATTTTTTAAAAAAATTGGCTGGTATTCTGATTGAGATTACACTCAATGTACAGAACAGTTTGAACTGACTTCCTATCCTAGAACAGAGTCCATGCACAGCTGACTTTTCCAGTGACTTGAGCCATCCACGTTCTATACAGGCAGGGATTGTAAAGAACTTCCCTCTAGACATCATGATGCTGATCACCTTTCTTTTTTTTTTTTTTTAAATTTTTTTTTTTTAAAGATTTATTTATTTGTGTAGGTACACTGTAGTTGTCTTCAGGCACACCAGAAGAGGGCATCAGATTTCATTATGGGTGATTATGAGCCACCATGTGGTTGCTGGGATTTGAACTCATGACCTTCCGAAGAGCAGTTGGTGCTCTTCCCCACTGAGCCATCTCACCAGTCGCTGATCACCTTTCTAAAGTCTACTAGACTCCATAATACTCAGATCCCTACAAGAATGAGTATACTGATGTGGGGTCAGGGGTGAGGAAGAGAGATCCAGAAACGCATCCAGCAGTATAAAGACAATTTGGCGATAGAATAGTTTCAGAATAATGAACTGGACATCAGTACAGTTCATGTGGTAACAATGAACTGATGTACACACTTGTACCATATAGAAAATTAGACCACAGGCCTAAAACACAAAACATGAAAGTACAAACTTCAGGAGTATAATTCCTTGAACTGAGCAAGATTTCAGAGCTATGGCATAGCCTATGGGTGGTGTTGCTCAGTGGTAAGGTGCATGCTTAATATGGTCCAGGCCTTGGTCTGACCAAACAGACTAAAAACAAGCCATAAAAGAACAAACCAACAAATCAGACTACACTGAAAACTTTTCATCACCAATGGACACTGAGAGGAAAACAAGTCACAATTTAAAGGTACCATTTCTAAAGTATGTATTTGATAAAGGGCTTTGTCTTAGTTAGGGTTTACTGCTGTGAACAGACACCATGACCACGGCAACTCTTATAAAGGACAACGTTTAATTATGGCTGGCTTACAGGTTCCAAATTTCAGTCCATTATTATCAAGGCAGGAGCCAGGCAGGCATGGTATAAGAAGTGAGAGTTCTACACCTTGTCCTGAAGGCAAACAGAAGACTGGCTTCCAGGCAGCTAGGACAAGGGTCTTAAAGCCCAAGTCCACAGTGACACACTTCCTCCAAGAGAGCCACACCTCCCAATAGTGCCATTCCCTGGACCAAGCATATTAAAACCACCGCAGGCTTTAAGAAGAACTACATAAGAAATTGTACAACTGACCTAGAGGCAGAACTTAGTAACTTCTTAAAATATCACATATACCTTTCATAAAGCCTACCCAGTCTACTTGCTAGTATTAATATTTACCCAAGAGAAATAAGGACCTATATTCATATACACACCTATACAAGAACCCTAGGGTACAAACAACCCAAACACCCGCAGGAGACAACACCTAACATACTGCCACAGTCACAAGTGAACACTATGACTCATCAGCAAAAATGAATGAGCTTTTAGTGTAACATCATGGTAACAGGTACAAGAAGCCCAGCCACAGGGCTTTTTACTGTCAAGGTTAAATTTTTCTCAGATTCTAGAAGTACAAACCGATCTATAGTGGTAGAAGGCAAATCACTGGTCACTTGCTAGTGTGCTTGGTGGGGAAGTCAATCAGGACATGAAGAATCCTCTGAAGATCTGTAACCTGTTAGTTATCTCAGTTGTGACAATGACTTCAGGGGTGTGTACAAGTCAAAACTTAACAAACTGTGACTTCATTGTATATCACTTATTGTGTACTAATTATACCTCAGCAAACTGTCAACAGAAAACTTAATTCCCACCCTCCTCAGTGCTGAGGTCTTAGAAGGTCAGTTATCTGCTCTGAGGAGAAGGAGGGGTGGCAAAGGGAAATGGGAAAGAATCAACCTGTCCTCTTAGAAGGAGATGAAGGATAGAGAGGAAAATGTCAAATGTAGGCAGAGGAGAAACGGCAGGCTGCTCTGGAAGTTACTAATCACCACGGCTGTGTCACTGGCAGAACCTCCCTTTGCACTTGTACGTGACCTTTTTGTTCTGTTGTACACACTTTCTGTTACTCCAATTTTGCGGAGAGAGGGGTATATAATCTATCTTTCTTCCCCTAACATCCCCTATACTCAGCAGAATTCCTGAATGGTCTAAACCAGAGTGTGTACTGGGGACTAGGGCTGTGAGACCAGACTAGATGGAGTCAAATATTGAAGGCAGGCATTCAGCCTTATGTTTTGGGAGGTATTATCTCTCTGCCTCGAATTCTTTCTCAAGAAGAAGATAACAAGAGAACCTAATAGTTGCTGTGCTCTCTAAGTTAGTGCACAAAGAAGGTCACCACACAGTGATGATCCTCAGCATTATCTCTGATAATTTAGGAAGGAGGGAATATTAACTATATGTGAATTTAGAGGAAAACATGATTTTTTTATGCCTCTTATTTACCTTGTAGTACCAAATAAATTAGAAGCACTCCCTTAAGTCCAATATAAAGAGTTAACAGAAAAGGAAACTGTAGGGTGTTGGAAGTGTGGTTAACTCTTCCCAGACTGCATTCATCACTCTGTATCCTACAGTGCATACGCACAGTCAGACATCAGGGCAGCTCTCATTCCCACTGAGAGAAGGGCAGGGCTAACAGCAGCAGCAGAGCGGTGTGGGAACCCTCGGGTTGGCACCAGCCCCTTGCTCTATTCAGACCTGTAATCTCTTCTGACTTTGATTTAATGCAGCAATTACTGGTAATGTGGTTTGAAGGAGATAAATGCCCAGTGTAGCTGTCTGTCGCTTACTCTGCTCATGATGCAAGAACATTTTTAAATTAAAATTCCCTTTATGATAAAGGAGCTGCTTCACTGAATGTTCCTGTGCAGGCCTGATACGGAGCATCCCCAAAGAGGATTAGAAACTAACACCCTCCCTCCTGCACAATTACCCTACACCTAAATAAAGTAGGCCCTTAACCTTAAGTTTTTCTCATTTATATAAGTCGAGTCTTCTTTCTACTTTTTAAGATCATGATGTCAGCATTAGAAAATCCACTAAAGATTCAGCTCTCTTTTTGGTAAAGAAGTTACCTTAATTTCCTTTTAAATAAATAAGCAAAGTAAACATTCATACACACACGTCTAAATGTCACTGCGGGCAGGTAAGTGGCTGAGCCTCTAACTCTAAGTCTTAAAAAGAACACACTAGCTACCTAGTGAGTTGTCTTCAAAAGGGGGCAGGGAAAATGACTCAATTCGTTGAAAAATAAATAAAGGCTCCCTTTCCCCCACACAGCCAGTTTGCTATGGCATACTTTGTTTAGATGCAATGTTTTCCCCACAAGATAGAGTTTCTCTGTGTCGACCAGGCTGGGCTCGAACTCAGAAATCCATCTGCTCTGCCTCCCAAGTGCTGGGATTAAAAGGCATGTGCCACCACTACCTGGCATATATGCAAATCTTAAGTCATAAGATTATTGTAAGATATTCTTAACCCTTAAGTCATGTAAGAACTAAGAATATCTCCGAGGGTTTTTCTACCTATAACATCAAACCACCATCTTACAGCAACTCTGTAACAGTTTCCTGCTGGAAACTGCACATTAGGGTAGCAAAGAGGTTCTGTGGGTGAGGCACCTGCCACCAAGCCTGCCCTGCGGTGGATCCCCAGGACCTACACGTGGAAACCATCTCCTGCACATTGTCCTCTGACCTCCACACAGGTACTGTGGCAGCCTCCTCCCAACTTAAAAAAGGAAAAAACCTGCATAATAGGGGACAAGCTAGTTAAACACAAACACTGGTGCTACTCTGTAAAACTAGAGTGCAAGCAGCAGAGAACCTGAGGGTGTGCACCATTTAGCACGCTCAGGAGTTCTTGAGTTAACCATAACATTGCTGATCCAATTATGAAAGTTCCTACCTCCCAAATAATAATAATTTGTGACTGCTTAAAATTTGTCATTTTGATCGCTGGGATGGACAATTATGATATCCTTTGGAAAAGGGAAAAAAAAAAAAGAACTAGAGAGCATAATGTTCCGTTCAGTTACAGTCTACAAAGTGAGTACAAAAGCCCCAAGACTAAATGTGTATTTTTGCTTCTTAACATACTCCGTATAATTTCAGCATGAAGGTCAAAAGTCAAAACTGATTTTCTATTCCACAACAGGAGGATGATATCACACTTATAATTAATTCAACTGGTATTTCTAAGAGCCTCTAAAATTTACACACACACACACACCCTTTAGCAGAGTAACATACACCTTCTCAGGAAATCCAAGATTAGACTAGAGTCCCTCTCCAGACAAGACCTATTTTTTTGTTTGTTTTGGTTTTGTCTTTTGTTTTCAAGACAGGGTTTCTCTGTGTATCCCTGGCTGTCCTGGAACTCACTCTGTAGACCAGGCTGGCCAAGAACTCAGAAATCCGCCTGCCTCTGCCTCCCAAGTGCTGAGATTAAAGGTCACTGCCCATAGAACTGACCTCATGCTTATAATAGCAATGATAATGTGGAGACCTGTGAAGGGTTCTGTAGCTCTTCATGAGAAAGCTTAAGTTCTCTTTCAAAGGTGTGGCTATCTTAGAAAAACAGTTGTATACACCACACCCACATACATGTATGCACACATATGAGCACATAAACACACCTGCACATATACACCCCTCCCACACACACATGCATACACTAGCCCTTTGGGAAAATAGCCTGGCATAATTAATAAGATTAAAGAGGACTTAGGATAAATAAGATGAGAAAGTCTGATCCTTACAGGATTAAACCCCAAATCCTAGCATGAATCCAATGATTTCTAAGATCAACACCATGTAACAGGATTAAATCAATAGCTACTTTTGTTTTTACAATGGAAAGAATCACAGTTGGCAAATTCAGGCCTACTGCATCTCACCCTGTGTTAACTAGGAGGACTGAGGGCTGGACAGGGACTTCTGCTGTGACGAGGCCTGCTAATGAGTACACTTCAGGATCCAAAACCCCTTCTCCTTATTTCCAAAGTCCAAAAGTCTAAAACAACGCTTCTTCTTCATTCTCCTCCACTTTTGTGAGGTGGTAGGGAAGTGATTCATTCAACAACAAATGTGAGATGAACCAACTCATTGTGTGACTATCTAAAATAACAACTAACAAATGGTACCCTAGCAGGCATTGAAGCCCTTAATCTCCCAAAATGCAAGAATCTAGGTGATAGCCCTGGGTGTTTTAAGTAAAGGCTATGGGTCTGTATTTGGTTTCTAAATATACTACCGTTTTTATTGCTGTTTGGTTGTTTTTGTTGGTTGATTGTTTTGAGACAGGCTCCCTCTATGTAGACCAGGCTGTCCTTGAACTCAGAGAGATCCATCTCCTTAAGTACTGAGGACTGGCAAAGTCTGTCTTGCTAGGGCTAACTCTAAACTCTTGGTGGTCTCAAAGGATCCTGGTATTCCTGTGCCCTGATAGCTGAAGGAGCTATGAGCCTCTGCAAGGACAGTGTTCTCTATCTTACAGATGGTAGCAATGGCTCATGCAATGGCATATCCATAAGCAATAACCTTCTGGATAATGGTTATCAATATGAGTGTGGGGACACGTCCAGCTGAAACCAGGGCTTTATTTGAGATGAAAAGCAGTAAGGGTTAAGAAAAAACACTCAAGTTTGTGTGGGGACTACGTTTTTGAAACTTGCTGCAATCAAAATCGAACAACAAAAGCTTTTGTAGAATATAGCAGGGAAGGGAACATGACTGATCTGAAGATGCATAGGCAGATAAATAGGTATTTGCTGATTATGTTTAGAAGTGTGATCTTTCAAAGTTTTAGTTTAAAAAAATTATCACAGAAAGTTACTGAAAGATACTGCATGTTCCCTTTATTTCTCTTGGAATATTTGTGTCAAGAAGTTGGCTTCTGTACTCATCTATTTATGAGTTAATTTCAAACACCACTTACTTAGAATATCTGCATGTTAATTTGTGTATCTTTCTTTTTGGCAGTATGCAATTAGCAAAGAAAACTACTGATCTCTGCTTCTAGGAAGAAGATGCATCTACCTGTGTGCGTGTGTGTAAAATAATACAAGGCATAGCATTAAGCCACATCTCCAGTCACAGACTCTTCAAGGTAGAGATGAGAGAGCAAACTGAATAGTGTTCCTCTCTAACCAAAAGAAGGGCAATATACAAAGCACTGAGACTTCTGAAATCCATCCAAACTGCACCACCTAACAAGCAAACACTGGGAACTGGGAGCTCTCTCTCCCCAGGCACCTGAGCGTGTCTGCTGAGTTGCTGTTACAGACATTTATCCTGGAGAAGTTACTGAGAAGGTTAGGGGTGGAGCAGAGAACATCCAGGACAAAGACAAGGCAGAGTTCTTAAGACACCAGAAACATGATCCATAAGTGAAGACTAAACTGGCCTGTGTCACAACTAAAGTTTTGTTTTGTTCTTCAATGTGAAACAAGAAAGTTGACAAAATGGAAGGAAGTATTTGTAGACCATATATCTGAAACAATGTAACTATAAGAACTGTCAAAATTCCACAATGGATATCATCTGGTTGGAATACGGACAGACACTGACAACTCACCAAAGGTACATAGTCTGGTAAACAAAAATGGAGATGGGCTCAGCATCTTTAGCCAACAGGAAATGTACATTAAAACTATAGCAAGACGACTCCACACTGACCAGAAAAGCTTAAAAAGAGTAATGATACCACATGTGGAATCTGGGTAAATGGAAGCACTGGTATACTACTGATGAATAGAAAACAGTACTTGAGCTCTAGAAACACCTTAAACATTTCCTTTAAAAAAAAAACAAAAACAAAAACAAAAACAAAAACCCACATGATCCAGCAACATCACTCTTTAGCATCTACCCAGAGAAATGAAAGTTTTTCCACCCTTCGGTGAATCTTTTATTTTCAAATAATTATAAATTCATATGCAGTTACCCAAAGTAACTGGTATATCTATGCCATGGAAGGGCCATCGAACGATAAAGACAAATAAATGATTGATATCTGCAACCCTGAAACTCTCCAGAGAGTTTACACTGAATTTAAAAAATCCAGTCCCAGCCGGGCGGTGGTGGCGCACGCCTTTAATCTTAGCACTTGGGAGGCAAAGGCAGGCGGATTTCTGAGTTCGAGGCCAGCCTGGTCTACAGAGTGAGTTCCAGGACAGCCAGGGCTATACAGAGAAACCCTGTCTCGAAAAAAACCAAAAAAAAAAAAAAAAAAAATCCAGTCCCAGAAAGAATACTACTATTTCTCATTTACAGAGCATGACTAACGGGAGAAGACCGCTGAAATGAATAACAGATTAGGGGAAGGCAAGTCAGTCAAGGAGCAGGAGCAGAGGGAGTGGCTGCAGATGAGCAACAAGAGGAGCCCATGGTGACAAGTCTGTCTCAAAAGTGTCACCGTCAGGGTCCAGGTGGAGATATTACTCTAGTTTTGCATGTGAAGAAGTGGGGCCAACAGGAACTCTCTGTATTTTGGGTAACTGCATATGAATTTATAACTACTTGAAAATAAAAGGTTCGCCAAGGGGTGGGAGATATAGCTTAGCTAGTAAAGTATCTGTAAGCATGAAGACTTGGGCGACAATACGAAACAGTCATCTGAGACAGCAGCTCCTGTCTGTAATACTGCATTGACAGAAAAAAAAAGGTGGGCCTTGGAGCTCATTGTTCAGCCAGCCTGCCTCAAACAACAAGTTCCATGCTCACTGCAAGACCCTGGCTCAAAAACGTGGGAGAGTGATCAAGGAAGGCATCCAATGTCTGTCTACGGCTTCTACAAGCACTTACCCAACCTGTACACACATACACACACACCACAAGTGCACACAACGTTCAATTACAGGAAAAGTCTTCCTCTGCCAAGAACACTGTTGGAAAAAAGTATTTGCAAACCATCTATCTGCCACTTTATGTCTATTAAAAAAAAAACAGATTAAAAAAAAACCACCTGGTCCTAATTAGATTACAGTCTGCCAGTGTGATGACAGTTGATAGTCTGATTCACATGCTATTAATTTAGGAGCAGGATGCCTTTGTTTTAGATACAGAATTATTGGGAACCTTCAAGACACTTTGTACAGACACAATTTAAAGTTCAGTTTCAGGTGATTTTTT
>JADRCC010266017.1:0-12817 GCA_019843855.1 Hylomyscus alleni | reverse complement strand
CGATGGGGTAAAGGAGTGTCTAGGTTTTAGAGGTTTCTAGTCTAGAAGATTCCAGCTCAGTCCTTGCACCACCTAAGCCTACACCCAGTGGATCAGAGGTGAGCCATCTCAGGGAGGGCTGTTCAATCTGCAGCTAGCTGCACAGACAAACAGATTGTTCCTGCTTAAAGACAAGAAGTTCCTTTAAAAAACAAAATCTTTATTGAGATATAATTTATGTACCATAAAATTCACTCATTTAAGTTGTACAATCAAGTGATTTTAATCTATTCACCATGTTGTGTAATTATTTTCATAATGAACTAAACACACTGTACTGAAGCCTTTCCAAAACCCTGAGGTTCCCTATTCCCTCTAGCTTCTCCCCACTTGCTGGGACTCACTGGTTAACTTTCTGCTTGTGGCTTTGCCTGCTGTAGACATCTCCTATGAATGGTCTCATGGAGTCTGTGGACCTTGGCATGTAGCTTCCTTGCTCAGTGTGCCTGCAAAGGATTTTCCCCTGTTGTAGCATGTTTCTTACTTGAGTACTTCATTCCTTTGTAGTGCCAAATAGTATTGCTTGTATGTTCATCTCACACTTTCTTATCTTTTCATCAGTTGACTGACATTTAGCTCATCTCACTTTCTGTGTATATTTGTGGTATGTGTGTGTGTTTGTGTGTGTGTGTGTGTGTGTGTGTGTGTGAGAGAGAGAGAGAGAGAGAGAGAGAGAGAGAGAGAGAGAGAGAGGGAGAGAGAGAGAGAGAGAGACTATGTATGTATGCGTGTTGTGTATGTGTGTGCATGTTTGTTTGCATATGTGTGTAGGAGTGTCTTCCTCAGTAGCTTGCTATCTTATTTTTCATTTTAAAAATTGTTTTAAATTTATATTTTAGATGTTTTGCCTACATATATGTCTATGTACTACATGTATTCATGGTGCCCGAGAAGGTCAAAAGAGGGAGTTGGATCTCCTGGAACCAGAGTTATGGATGGCTATGAGCCACCATGTGGATGCTGCCAATCTAACCCAGGTCCTCTGGAAGAGCAGGGAATGTCTTTAACCATGGAGCATTTCTCTAGCCCTTCCTGTCTTTTTGACAGAGTCTTATTGCACAGACTCAGAATGACTTGACTCACCTCCACCTCCCCTAGGGTTGATCAACATGCCTGTCCTAAGGTTATTGTTTCTTTTTCTTTGGGAGATAGGGTTTTTTGTAGAGCAGGCTTGCTTTGAATTTGCCACGTAGTAGAGAATGACCTTGAACTCCTCCTGATCTTCTTGTCTCCATCTGCTTATGCAGTGCCAGGGATAAAGCCCAAGACATCATGAATACTCCCTGCACACTCCACCCAAGGAGGTACTTCCCTGGCCCCCTCCCCCATTTTTGAAGATTTATCTTTATTTTAAATTATGTATACTGGTGTGTACCCCTGTGGATGTGTGCTTACGTGTACAGGTGTAGAGAGCAGAGCACTAGGGTCCCCTGAAGCTGGGGTTACTGATCAGCCCATATCCTTTTCTTGTTTTTACATCATCACTAGCTAGTCAGAACCACATTAAGAATATAACGTGGTATTTTGCCTATTTTTAAACTTTATACGAATGTGTCACATTATAGTATTCTTCTGCAATTTGCCTTCTATTTTGGTCGATATTATGTGTGTGACATTTCTTTCTTGAGTGGTGCAGCTGGGATATAGCATCTTGTTTCAGTGAACGCTCATTTCTTTGTCCACTTCTCTTATTCATGGTCCCCCTCTCTGGAGGCCTTCTGTGACCCTATCACTCATCTAGAGCACTTTTTCTGTCCTTTCTTTTCTCCTCCCTCCTGCCCTACTTCTCTACCACCACTCCTTCCTTTTGGTGTTTTGGGACAAGGTCTCATTCTGAGCTCACGTTTGTTCAGAATGTATGTGACTCTGATGATCTACCACCATGAACATTGACGGGTCAGGCATCTACAGGAGAAGGTAGGGAAGGTGGAGTCCTTAGCCTCAGAGTCTTTTGATGGGTGTGGAAGAAAAGAGGAAGGAAGGAGGAAAAGGATGAGTAGGGAAAGCCCAAGAAGGCAGCCAACTTACTTTTAAGAAAGGTCAGGCAGGCTAAGGAGGAGTTCTGGAGCCAAAACAGCTAGTTTGGACTTGCATCCTAGCTGGATGGATGAATGAGTCCAGCACTGGAAGCGATGATGGGTGAATGAACGAGAGTATTGTGGCCCTACAAGAAGGTTCTAGCTTCTTTCAGTGGTCTAGCTTCTCCCTAGCAGCTGGCGTCTGCCCTCCTAGCTTCAGTGTGTTCGTGAGGACCTTCCTGCTCAAGAGGAGATCTGGCTGCTAAATCCAGAGTACACTAGGAAGACAGCAGCATCAATGTGAGGAAACACCCCTACCCCAAACCAAATTCAAATCTAAACCTGGAATTCTGATCCTGAACTCTGTGTGTGTGTGTGTGTGTGTGTGTGTGTGTGTGTGTGTGTGTGTGACAGATCTCTTGGGCCTTCTGTCTATACCAAAAGCTTTTTCTTGTTTTTGATTTGAGATAGGGTCTCATGTAACTCAGGCTGGCCTCTAACTTGCTATATAGCTAAGTCTCATTTTCAGATTCTCATCTTCAACCAGGCAGTGGTGGCACACACCTTTAATCCCAGCACTTGAGAGGCAGAGGCAAGCAGATCTCTGAGTTTGAGGTCACCCTGGACTATGGAGTGAGTTCCAGGACAGCCAGGGCTACACAAAGAAACCCTGTCTCAAAAATAAATAAATAAATAGATAGATAGATAGATAGATAGATAGATAGATAGATAGATAATTCTTATCTTCTTGCCTCTGCTTCCTGACTGTTGAGATTAAAGGCATGTACCACTACCATCTAACTAATTCATGGTTTTGGTTTTTTTTTTAATATTTATTTTATGTGTACGAGTGTTTCCCCACTTCTCTCCTCTATGTGCGTATATGTGTGTGTGTGTGTGTGATTGTGTCCATACAAGATATGTCCCTGGAGCCCTCAAAGATCAAGGGGACACTGGATCCCTTAGAACTAAAGTTGTGAATGGCTCTGAGCTGCTATGGAGATGTCCTCTGGAAGAGTAGCTAGTGCTCTTAATCGCTAAGCTGCCTCTCTAGCCCCAATAATTTATAGTCTTTATTTCAACTTCCCAGGTGGCTCTATACAACCACATCTGTGGGTGCATGGGAAGGAGGATGTATTGAAAGGAAAAAGTCACAAACAAACTTAGGTATTGAGAGCTTCCTTCCTTCCTCCCACCCTTCCTTCCTTCCACTGAGACAGGGTTTCTCTGTATAGCCAACTCTGGCCATCCTGGAACTTACTCTGTAGACCATGTCTGCCTTGAACTCAAAGGTCTACCTGCCCCTGAGTGCTGAAATGAAAGGTATGTACCACTACAGCAGGCAAGCATTAGCTTACTAGTAGGTTCTTAAATGGGAGTAGTTATATAGGTGTAAAATTTCCAAAATGAAAACAGAATGTTACATGAGTTCTTTGTTTGTTTGTTTGAGACAAAGTTTCTCCGTGTAGCCTTGGCTGTCCTGACACTCCCTTTGTGAGCAAGCTGACTTGAACTCAGAGATCCACCTGCAGAGGAATGCTGGGACCAAAGCTGAGCTCTAGCACATCAGGCTAGGAGTTCTTTTATTACATGCAAATAAGAACACAATAAGAGTCACTAGGTGTCTTACAGATGTTTACTTCCTGCCTGCATCTGGGAGTCTGTCAAGGTTTACTTCTGTATTCCACTGCCCTTTCTTTTCACCCTTCTCTGACCTAGAACATTTCTCCTCCTTAATTTCCTTTTCCAGAACACTGATTTTTAACAACGAAAAGGATGGTGATGATGAAGAGGAAAAGGAGTAAAGAAGAAGAGAAGAAAAGGAAGAAGAGGAGGGGAAGAAAAGAAGGATAAAGATGGAGGAGGGGGAGAAGAGAAGGAGAAAAAGAGGAAGAGGAAGAAGAGAAAAAAGAGGAAGAAGGGAGGGGGGATGGAGAGATAGGTCAGCAGTTAAGAGCACTGAGTGCTCTTCCAGAGGTCCTGAGTTCAATTCCCAGCAACACATGGTGCCTCACAACCATCTGTAATGAGATCTGATGCCCACTTCTGGTGTGTCTGAAGGCAGCTACAGTGTACTCATATACATAAAATAAATAAATCTCAAACAAATAAACATATCCAACAAAACAATATTTTTTTTTTTTTTTATTTTTCGAGACAAGGTTTCTCTGTGTAGCCCTGGCTGTCCTGGAACTTACTCTGTAGACCAGGCTGGCCTCGAACTCAGAAATCTGCCTGCCTCTGTTTCCCAAGTGCTGGGATTAAAGGTGTGCCCCACCACTGCCTGGCTTTTTTTTTTTTTTAAGCACAGTGTGAGGCAAGCCTGTATAGCAGCTGACTCAGGAGGATCACAGTGCTATCTTTGGAACATCAGCTAAGTCTTTCTGTGTGGTCATGTCATCAATGCAACACAAAGCTTTAATTTGCTCTGGCTTGCATTCAAATTTGGTCTCTGTGTTTGTTCATCTAATTTCACCCAAATGTCTCTTTTTTTAGAAAAAAATCAAACATTATTATGGTCAGTTTTCATGTCAACGTGCCACAAGGTAGAACTATCTGAGCAGGGAGTCTTACCCAAAGAACTGCCTAGATTTCCTTGACAGATATGGGAAGACCTGCTCCAACTGTGGGCTGCACCATCTGCTAATGGGCCAGCTATAAAGGGAAGGCATAAGGACTATCATTGTACCTGGCTTTGCCTCTAGTTGCCATGCTGATTTGCAGGGACTATTGCTGCTCTCTACTATGCTGATATCAGAACCTTGGAAGTAGGGGCAAAAGGAGCCCCTGTGGAGCCTTCCAGGTTTTTTGGTGCCAGATTGGGGCTTGCTGAGGTACTCAGAATCAAGGAACAAGCAACTACTGGATTCTCTGCCTCTTAGGTAGGATTCAGTAACTATTTTAATGTGTGGCAACTTAATACATTATATATATATATATATTAGATAGACATTATCCCATTGGTTCTGTTCCTCTAGAGAACCCTAATAATACAAACATGTGTATCATTCAAATGTCAAAGTGATGCAAATTAAGTTTGCATAGAGAAATCTGCGGGAATGGTGTACTGTGTTGTACAATACTTACTTAGCATGTATAGGCCCTGAGCTCTAACCTTAGTATACCAATTAAAACTTAACAAAGTATCCCATAAATTTGGTGTGGAGGTACAACCTCCTTTTTCTTTTAAAGTTTTGTTTTGGGGATTTTAAAACTTTATTTATTTGTTCATTTATTTTTTGAGTTTTTCTGTAAAGCCTTGGCTGTCTTGGAACTTGCTCTGTAGACCAGGCTGGCCTGGAACTCCAGGAGATCCGCTTGCCTCTGACTCCCAAGTGCTGGGATTAATGGTGCGCAGTACCATTTCCACCCCTCACATTTTTAGGAATAAGGTTTCACCATGTAGCCTTGTATGCCAGGAACTTAAGTCTCAAATTGAGGCTAAGCACCCGCTGCTGCCTCCCATCCTAGGTGTTGGGATTAAGGTCAAATGCCATCACATCTGGCTAAAATTTTATTATGTTCATCTTTTATGTGTGTGTGTGTTGGGGGGGGGTTATGTGCATGTGTCACGGAACATATACAGAGGTCAAAGGACAACTTGGAGTAGGTTTTCTTCTTCCATCACGTGGGTCCCTGGAATGGAACTCAGGTAATCAGGCACCCATCCAACTGAGCCATCTCATCAGCCCAAGCTTGTGTTCCCAAATTCCGGAAGGCTTCTTGAAAGCTCTCTACCAGCTTTCCCAAAAGCCGTAAGGCAGAACCTCAATTTTCCCACACTGAGCTCATTTTGTCCCCACTTGGGACTCTCCCTTTGCCTCCAGCTGAAATAATCTTGGAATTTTTCTGTGGAGTTTCCTTGAAGCTCCTGGCAGCCTTTTATTCTCTTAGAGTAGTTTGTTTACCACGAACTCTTCAGCCTCGCTCCCCTCTGCAGGCAACACTGTTGGGCTGGTCTTGCTTCCAATCCATTTTTCCCCCATTTTGGCCTTCCTACCTACATAGGAGGTAACAAACAGTCTGCGTGACCAAATCTCACCAAAATCAGTCTGGAGTGGGGAGACTGTTGACACTGGATGACAAGAACTTCTCTCTGTTGTAAAATGCTTGTGTAGGTTTTTTTCTCATGATCATAAAAGTTGGTCAAACCCAAGGAACAGAAATCTTGCCTGTTACCTTTTCTCCACATATTGTCCAAATTTCACTTGGTAATCCATCTTTCCAACAAACATTTCTCTAATCCACACAGAGTTATCCAACCACACTACATTTCCTCATTCCCAACCATGTCTTGACTTTTTTTTTTTTTTGCCTGTCAGGCCATAGCATCTGCAGACCTCATCCATCCCTACCTTCCCCATCTTGGTATACTTTAAGACTCCACTTGATAACTGGATGTTGGGATGCTATAGCAGTAACTGGAAGCTTCCCTAATCCATCTTCCAGTTTTGATTTGTTTCTGGTATTGGCGGGTAAAACAAGCTGCAAGGGAGTCCAGCTTTCCAGCCTTGTCTGTAGAAGAATGGAGTTAAATGACTGTGGAATGAACTAATTGACAATACAAGTAGATAGTGCTAAAAAAAGGAAAAGCAGTAGAAATGTTGAAACTGCAGACCTTGCTGATCAGGCTAAACAGAGTAACAGAACAAAAAGAGGCCTAGAGGAAGAGAAGTGATAATAACTATAGCATTTCAGGGAAAAGCTCTCCTAAAGGACCAAGATGTGTAATGGGAATTACAGTAAGCAGGTGAAGGTCAAAAGAAATGCAAGTGAGCCAGGGCAATCAAATGAGAAGACCTGAGGCTGGATATGATGGAGCATGCCCATAACCTCAGCTACTCAGGAGGGTGATGTAGGATGACTGAATCTGAGCCCTGGAAGAAAGTGAGAGAACACTTTCTAAAAAATAAGAGGTAGGGGTGGGTTTCAATGGTAGTATAGTTGTTTAGCATGCATGAGGGTCTGGTTTTGATCCCCAAAACCTCAAAAAGGGATCAGAGAGAGACAGAGTTCTAAGAATCAGACTCTCGGGATGGAATGATAAATCATATTCTCAGAAGAGCTTCCCTAAAGTCCTCAGTCTACTTTGATTTGTGGAGACGAACTTGTTTACAAGTTGCCCACAGAGAATCCATCATCATCATGTAAAAGAAACCCAGTGACAATGGGTAACTCTTTAGGAATACAAAGGATGCAAAGTACTTCAATTTGCTCCTTTCCTCAACAGGTTTATTGCCTTTTAAGAAAAATCTTTGTAAAATATAAATACAAAGGCAGAGAATTTACTTACAAAGTTAAAACACAGATTTCAAACATAAACACACAATTCAGAAAATTTTAGTTTTATGTACATTTTCAAGCAACCTCGACATATTATGTTAGTTTTCAATATTTTACAGAGTACAGAAAAAAATAGCTCAAAGTCTTCTTTAAATAAGAGCATAAAATGTTTAAACATATAAACAATCCGGTTTGATGTGTGAAAAGTAATTTCACAGCTTTTAAATTAGGATACAAAAGTTTCTTACAATTAGTTGTTGTGTGTGGATATGGTTTGAATTTATATTACATACTACTGGATCACGTCCAATAGCATTTACCTGGTGTGAGCAGGTACTCTGTAAACAAAACATAAAAGTATACCACCACCAAGTGCCTTCACCCAATTCACTCCCCCAAACCAAACACATAGTCGTGACCACACAATACACCCATGGCCCACCACCAGAGCTTTGTATGAAATTACGCCAAGCACAGAGCTCGTTTTCATTTCTTTATTTCTTTATTTCTTTATTCATTTATTTTTTTCTCCTTAGAAAAGAACAGAAAAGAAAAATGTTCCAAGTAAAAACGAACATACATCTCAAAGCATGTGTGCACTGAAAAATAAAGACATTTGAACAGCTTCATAAAAACTGACTTAAAAGTTTAGAAAGAAAACACGGGCTTCTAGGTTCTTCTGACTGGAGTAATTTCTCTTATATAAAGAAGAGATATTTTCATATGTAATAGTGTCCTTTCTTTACAGAAATTGTTGTATTATGACACATATGCACAAGGATTAACACTATAACACACTGTACACAGTGGGGTGCGGGGCAGGTGGCTCACCAGTAGTTTGCATGGCCCGTTTCACTAGGGTGGAGCCACTCCACAGAGGAGCCCAGCAGTGTCTGGAGCTCATTGGTGAATTCCACCAGATCTAACAGCTCCTTGCTTTCAGGGTTGAAGGCTTCCAGGTCTTTGGGGCAGGAGAATAAGAGACTTGTAGAGACCTGTCGGTAAAACTCCGCCTCTGCAATGGTGACAATTTCCATATTGGGAAAATTGCTACGGAATATCCGGGAGGACATTTTCAACTTCTTGAGCACGTCCGAGAGCAGTAGCCAGTTTCGTGGCCTAGAAAATAGGAAGGGTAGGGCTTAGATTTATGGCCAAATGGAAAGATAGTACTATACCTTGACTACTTTTGAGTACTAACCAGGGGTGGCTGTCTTCTAGTCAACCCTACTGCTCCCTCTCTCCTACCATAGCTCATCACTGGACTTTCAGGTAAGGAGAGTAACTGCAGCTGAAAGAACTTAGGCCAGATCTCGTTTTCTACAATTGCATCTACTAGTATTTGAACGCTTCACTGTGCCTGCTATGGATGGAAACAAATGGGGAAAGTCCTATCACCCAGCACTGGCTAAAATGTGCTTCATGCTACTCCAGTAAACCCTCATAGTGAGATGAAAAGCAGGCCTATATCCCAACCTCTCTGACCTCTTCAAGGACCCTCACTGAACTGACAGATCACTAAACCAGAAAAGGCCATCTCCTCTCTTTCCCAATTCCACTCCCACTCTTCAGTTCTCTGGTACTGACACTTTTGAGAAGGGATACTTAATGCTCTTAATAGCCAAGCCAACATCCTTTAGAATTTCTGTTGCTGTTTGTAATGGCATATGTGTTTATAGCTTCAGAGCTGAGGAGAATATTACTTATTAAATACCTTTGTCAATGCATAGCATAGCATAGCAGTTTCTTGAGATGTACACCCCAAAGGACGGTATTAAGGTGCAGCACACCCATAGGGGAAACATGGGATCTAACCAAATCTGACTGTCCTGTTCTCAGGTAAGGAGGTAGGTATCACTACAATCCAATTATACCTCAAGTCTTGGGGAGTTCCTACGGTGATTTGTTCGGTGATGGGTGACAACTGTAATATTCAAGATGGTGGTTCTAAGTTCCTGCTTTCTCATGAGGGCAACCTATAACCATGCTATGGTTAGGCCCTATCTCCACTGGGCATAAATAATCAAGCAATCTGGACCCTAATCCAAAGTCTGCTGACAACTAAGGAGCCACCCACTCAGCTACCTTCATCTGCCTAATGAGACAAACTGCCTTAGAAGCAGCTTGGCCACTTTGTGCCAGAGACAGTCATGCTCACCCCTGAGCGACAGACACTTGGACGTTATAACACGGCAAGAGGGAGCTTTCGGCAAACTCAAACTCAAACAAATCGCTATAGGTCTCTTCCTCTTCTGGGTCTTCTGGTCCTGGGGGGTTAGCCAAAACATCATACCCACTTTCGTCATCTGGTTCTAAAGGAAGACAAATGAGAGAGATCCGTTAGCTACAGAAGATTTCAGCCTCACCACCACATCCAGACCTCTAACAATATTCTCCAGCAACCAAGTTCTTCCAGTGCCCACCTCCCTCCCTCAGGGTAGGCAGAAACATTGGAAGCCACCCGCTCCTCACAGTACAATACTGCTTACCACACACAGAGCTGCCATAGAACTCCCAAGCGCCGCTGGTGTCATCCTCAGTGCGACCCTGCAGGTCATTTAAATAGTCTGCAGAGAAAGGGGGATAGTGATGGAAGATAAAATATACCGGCAAACTAGGTGTGGTGTCACATAACTATAATCCCTGAAAGTTTGAGGCCAGTCTGGGCCCCACTATGGGATCCTGTCCCTACACACTAAAACCCCATTTGACAAGAACAAAATGCTGATCCAGTTAGGGTGCATTTCTCCTATAAACTCATGATAGGCTACTTTGTGAATGGGTCTGCAAGCAGCCTCTCAATTCTTAGAAGCCCTCTGAGGTACATAACTGTTATCCTGACTTGCTGAGGGACAGGCCACCCTGGCCTACCAAATGAGAACAAAGAAGCTCTGCAGCTTTTGTATAGAAAACCAAGGAAGAATTGTATCTTTACACCTTGTCTCTGATCAACTGAGCAACTTCTCCCAGTAAGTCCAATTCAAGATGGGCATGGGTGGGTCGTGGGCCAACTGAGGGAATTCTTTCCCAGAAAGTGTCTGATAAGGAATGCAGCTGCAAGTGCCCGACAGTCGTGAAACCCTGTGTGCTTCTGTTTTGGGGATCTTAAAAGATGGCTTTATCTTAAGACCAAACTGCATACCCAGGAGACTGTGTAATTCCATACAGAGTTGCTATGTAAACTTATGGGGCCATACTTAAGTGAAAAGATTTGTAGAAAGGGAAACTAAACAAACAAACAATCAAAGAAAGCTACCATGAAGAAGCCAAATGGCCTCAGTATAACAGGATTACACCATCAAAAACCCCTTTGCTTTCTGCCTAGTCAAATCAAAATATACAGTTCCCATCTCTTCCCACCCCATCCACCCCCTTGGGTGGTGTGAGTGAGAGCCCAGGGCTTCCCCTATGCTAAGTAAGTGCTCAACTACCAGTCAGTCAGGCTGGCCTTACATGCATAATCCTCCATCCTTATGTTCCCAGAGTAACTAGGATTGTAGGTGACCGAAACCATACTGTGCACAGGCGAGTCAAACTTTTGAATAAGATCATTCATTGGATTACATCATACCTGTTAAAAACTTCTCCATAAGTTCACTGTGGGTCATTTTCATGATGGTTCTCCCTGAGTATGTGGCCAAAGTAGGGTCAGCACCATAGGAAAGAAGCAATCGGACAATTTCTAAGTGGTCATTCTCCACGGCATCATGCAGAGGCCTGGGAAGAGACACACAGTGGCATTGAGCTTGTGTGAGTGAACACACACACACACACACACACACACACACACACACACACACACCACCACCACCTCCTAAGCTAGAAGCAAAGACACACCTCTTACAGTGAGCATCCTGAGTACAGTATCACTACCATTGTAAGTGTAAACAACTGGCTCAGTTTAGAGGACCAGTGAAGGGAGTATTTCAAGGTCACCTCTCAAGTACACATCAATTTTATCCTTAGGCCTAAGGAAGAACTTAAGTCTATGATTAAAGTGTCTTAGGGCCTGACAGTGGTAGAGTCACAGGAGGGCACAGGAGTCAATGTTATTAGGAAACCATGACACTCAGGAGGCAGAGGCAGGCAGATCTCTGTGAGTTCAAGGCCAGCCTGGTGTACATAGTGAGTTCCAGGATAACCAAGGCTACATAGAAAGACTGTCTCCAAAAAACTAAACAAAACAAAAGCCTAAACGATTCACAGGTTACCTTTAGCTATTTATGACCATAAGGGAAACCCTTGTGCTTTGTCTCCCAGCAGTGTACCCCTCAAGATGCTGTGCTGACTCGGAGCTGAGGTTAAGGACCAGGTAGACACCAGGGCTTGGATGTGGGTAGTGACTGAGGAAGCAGTGGAGGGGAGGGACATATGGTCTTTAGTCTGTCCCCAGGGCTGTTTTAGCTCACAAGTACTCTGAATAGTGACTTCCCACATAGTAATGAACAGTTCAGGGTTTGAAAAGATAGCATCCCCCTGACTCTTCAGGAAGACATGGATTCCATGGAGGTTCCTGGTCTGTGGAAGAACTATAGAACTGGCCAAGACTAGGAGGGGTTTGTCTACACCTGCCAGAAAAGTCTGTTCAGTTCACTTCTCGACTAGAATCTGTGCAGGTGCGATTTGCTCTCTCCCTCTCTCTGCATCTCCTTAGAGCTACTGTCTGTTCCTCCGAAGGATGAGGATGCAAGGAGAACAAGACACACCACTGACCTGGTTCCATCCTGGGCACTGCAGTTGACATCAGCGCCATATTCAAGGAGGTGGCGCACGATGTTGAGCCATCCCCTGGCACAAGCTTCATGCAGAGCACAGTAGCCAGCATTGTCTCGATGATTGACATCACAGATCTTGTTCTCCAGGCAATATAAGACCACTTCCTGTGGGGAGGGAACAGGAAATACCATCCAATCACCACAGTCACCTCACCAGGAAGAGTTCTTCATAGTTCTAAGACTCCGCACTGGGGCCTGAGAACCCACTGTGGTTTGGGTGGTGTCTGGATGTTTATTGAGGGGCTCAGAACAGTGTGAAGGGCTCTGTGTGGCCCAAGGCTGTAAGGCCCCAATATACTTCGCTCAGTGCTAAGGGAGCCTACAGAGATTCAGCTGCAAGGATCTCAAAAGGGCTCATTCAAAGCCAAGCATGGTGGCTCACACTTGTAATTCCCACACTCAGGAGGTTGAGGCCGCTGGACCAACAAGAATCTAAGACTAGTCTATGATATACCGTAAGCCTGTCTCAACAAAACAAATCCAAGGGTGCATTCACCTGTACAAGGGCATTTATGTTCCACGGGGTCATTACAGATAGTAAACAGCCAAATTTAGATAAAAGCAAGGGCGACCAGAGTGAAGCAAAATGAAAAAGTGTCACCACATCCTGCAACTCAAAGCAGGTCAGGTAGATTCCAGCCCTGTGTACAGACAGGAGGCAAAGGCTGGGCAGCTAGGCCTCTGGATGGAAGGCAAGACTCT
>JADRCC010266015.1:2868-13179 GCA_019843855.1 Hylomyscus alleni | reverse complement strand
GAAAAGAAAAGAAAAGAAAAGAAAAGAAAAGAAAAGAAAAGAAAAGAGGGAAAGGAAGGGAAGTAGAAAGGGAAGGGAGGGGCTCCAAGGGAAACCTAGAAGCCAAGTTCAGGAGGCTCTGCCTGAGAATTAAGGCAGCAGGGACTTGAGAGGTCCTTCTCAAAACAGCTGCCACCTTGCCGGCCTGCCAAGCCTCTCAAACAATGGTGGCTCTCAGTGGGACTGCCTTGGCTCCTTGGTCCCTCAGGCCTTCTCTGAGCCCCTAGTATGTCCTCTGTTAACACTAGGGGTTGGGGGCAGGCCTGCACATGGCTGCATGGCCACACCCAGTCTCCATCCAAGAGCCTGTGTCCAGCACACCCATGTAGGATAACGAAGCTGCCTCTCCTGAAGGATGCTGCCATTTGCTAAGCCACTTCGTGGGTAAGCAGGTCTGAAACTAGCTACTTCCCTGCATGGGTTCCTAACCACCATCTCTGGGCCTTGCCTCTTTGTCCATAAAATGGGGATGCCGTTCTCAGATTCCACAGGCTGGACTGAGTGGTCTTCATAGGGGAGTTCCCAGTTTTCCTAGTCCAGAGGTCTCCCCATCTTGAGGCCTGTGCACATCCAAAGTCCTGGCTGTGGCTGCTTGGGCCAGAGGGCATTGCAGAGTGGGTTGCATAGCACTTTTGCAGAGAGCAGGGAACATGAAGTAGACTCTCCCCAACCCTCTGCAGCCTACTCCCCTCCCCTTCCTCCCGTCAGCTCCCTGGAGAGGGCAACTCCTGCAGGAGCCAGAAATCTGCGGCCCCCACCTGGACTAGGAAAACTGAGTCTTTTCGAGACAGGCACCAGCCTGAGTTGCAGAAAGGAGAACTTGGCCCCACAGGAGCAGAGCCTGTTCAGAGCCCAGGCAGCAAGTGACGTGAGGAGTGCCTAGGTTGCTCTGTGATACTAGAGAGAAGTGAGCCCCAGGGTTGTAGGCAGCCCCTCATAGCCAGAGGCCTTCCAGCGGTGAGTGGCGGCCACGCCCACCTTGGCACCACAGTGCCCTCACATTGCATCCTCTCCTGTCACCTCCCACAGTCTGCAGCCAAGGAATTCTACATCAACCATCTCCAGGCGTGGCACCCCGCCCACCCTTCTCCCCCTCCTGCCTGGAGCCTGGGCTATCCTGGGGGGCTTGGAGATAGCCCCTACGTGATGCCCACCCTTCTCATTCTGATTCCTGTCTACCCTAGCAGCCTTCTCTAGCTGGAAGCTCGACCCAGGTACTTTCCAGGCCGCTGGGCATTTCTCTGTGCTGGGCAGTGGCCTAGAATGTTCTCCCAACCGGATCAGCTGGTCAGCAGCCTGCAGAGTTCTCAGTCCAGGCTCCCCTCTCTGGGAGCTGCTGAGTGCACACACACACATACACACACACACACACACACACACCGCCTCCGAGCATCCCGGGAGCATTCTCAGAGTTACTCATCTAACCAGAATGAAGAGGGATACCCGAGCCTGGATCAAAGTCTGGGGCAGAGAAGAAAGGGGGTTGGCACCATTCCAGCAAGACTGAGCTTTCGTCCTCTGGAACCACACTGCCCTAGGATCCGTTCACCGCCCTCTTCACTGTGGCACTGTCTTCTGCACATTTACTTTGACATCGCACAGACCTGTGTCTATATCCCAGCTGTGTCCCCTTGCCTCAGAACCTCAGTTTTCCTGTCTGCTAACTGGGCGAGCAGCAACAACATACCCACAGTTCCTGTAAGGCCTGGGTGAGGCATTGCCTGGTCTGGGCCTTGATGGAGCAGTGTTCATGGTTCTATTTACTGTTCCCCAGCCTGGCCCACTGCCACCTCTAACATGTGTCTGGGAGGCTACTCCAAACAGCCCACCCTCAGGAGCTAAAATCTCTCACTCACATTCAAAACTACTTATCTCCCAGGAGACCCGCCTATTTTTTTTTTTAGAGATTTATTTATTTATTTTATGTCTATAAGTACACTGTAGGTGTCTTCAGACACACCTGAACAGGGCATCAGATCTCATTACGACTGGTTGTGAGCCACCATGTGGTTTCTGGGATTTGAACTCAGGACCTTTGGAGTCCTCAGGGCTCTTAACCACTGAGCCATCTCTTCAGCCCAAGACCTGGCTATTCTGGGCAAACCTCTCACCTTTCACAGGTACTAGCTCCCTGAGCTGCAGGGGGCTCTAACACAGCCCCCACCCTGAGGTTGTCCCACAAGGTCTGGTGGTCCTTAGCAACTGCTGGGCACAGAAGACTGCCTGGTGCTGATCTTTTCAAGGGCTGTGCCAGCATGCAATGTGGTATGCAGCTCAGAGCCTGGGCCAAGAGTGCATCCATAATGACTTTCACCTCCCAGTCTCTAGACTGTCACTCTGTGTTATAGAGAAAGAAAAACACTAACCCAGGCTGTCTTAGAACTCATTCAGCAGCTTGGAGTAACTTCTAATTCTTGACAGCCCTCCTGCCTCAGCCTCCTGAATCAGTGATTAATTGGAGCTGGGTAACAGCCAGTTGCTAAAGTGCTTACCCAACATGCAAGAGGACCTAGGTTCAAACCCCAGCACCCTATAGTGTACACACTTTTAATCTAAGACTAGCCTGGGACACGTTCAGTAACGTTTTTCCTCCATTTGCAAAAGTAACATGTGGATGCTTTTTAAATGAAGATAAACAAAAGAGAAACTTTATTTTTTGTTCTTTACTTTTATTATTGTGTGTACATAGTGTGTGTGTGTGTGTGTGTGTGTGTGTACAAGTGCGCGAATGTGTGTGTGTGCTAGAGTGTGCTCTTACACTTGTATGGAGGTCAGAGGTCAGATTTGCATAGTGGTTCTCTCCTTCCACCAATGTGGTTCAGGGACAGAACTGAGGTCATTAAGCTCAACCATCTCCCACCATCACAAGAAACTTCAAGGGGCCTTACTGCGTCAACCATCCTTGGCCACCAGGGTTCTTGCTTCTGTAGCTTGATGCTCCCCCTGTCCTACAGCACCAAACTCTCCCATCCTGAAAGTCCACCACCCCTACCCTTTGCTATCTGGGTGTTCAGCTAGCACCCCTGAAATGGACAATCCCCCACCTCCAGGCTTCTCAGAATAGGGCAGTTTGAGGAGTCCCAGAGTGCCCTGCTGTGTGAGTGCTGCCTCAGTTAAAACAATCTCTGATTACTAAAGTTTCAGTGACAGCGTCTCAGGGTTTCAGCAGGCTGAGCCTGTAGCACCCCGCAGGTGTTTCCCTGGAGCCAACAGCAAGGGGTTCCCTTGGTGGCTTTTCCACAACTGTTCGCAGAACAGCTTGGCTGGTGATGGGGAGCCCTGGAATGCTGAATGAGGGGGTCACTCCTCCAAGGACCCTCCAACTCTAGCCTAGGCAGCCCCTTTGCTCTACTAGTGTCTGGCTGGCCCTTAGTTTATGTGGTTGTTTTGTCAGAATGCCAGAATTTGGAGCGTGGGGGTGGGGTGAGGATGAGGGGTAGGAGAGTATCCTGTAAGCAGCCCAGGCTTGGAGCCCCTCAGCCTCCTGCCTGCTATCCCTGGACAGCAGGATCAGTCTGTCCCAATGATGGATTGGTGACACACATTGCTGGTCTGGGGGTGTTAGCTTCGTTCCACCATAGTGACCTGGAGGAAACCCAGAGAGAAACTTCAGGGAGGAGAAAGAGGTAGAAGAGACCACAGAAGGGCTCAGTTCCAGCCAGGGGAGAAGGCTGAAAAGGACTGGGGCAGGGGTGGCAGGAACCACAGTCCAGAGTGTCAGGACCCTTTAGGGGGAAGCCGTTGGTGAGGAACAGAGCTGGGAGCGCAGTGGGCTCTGTTAAAGGCAAGCCCCATTACCGTACGTACGTTAGTTATTAACAGGATTGGGCAAATAAAAGATGGGAGACCCAGCTGGGCCTGTCTGCCTGAGCAAACGGCATTTGGTTCCCATCCAGGAGACCCAGCAGGAAGAGTAATGACAAACCCAGGCTGCCACCATGGGAAGGGCACTCAGGAGGGAGGGAAGCCAGTGGAAGTGAGGGGCCACTCATACATAAGGACAAGTTCCTGGCCTTCTTGGACATGTGCTGTGGGCTTCATCCTCAGGGACCACCCAGTTTTTGTGCTGTCCTGACTCTTAGGAGCCCAGAATGGAGCACTGTGTAGTCCCAGAAAGTACAGCCAGAACACAACCAATAGGGGGATGAGCTGTGAGCAGAGCCAAGGAGGACATGCTCCTACGTTTCTAACCACACCTGTGCTGGCTTCATTTCTGTTGCTGCCAAAAGGCTGCTCAGGGAGAAAGGAGTTTATTTAAGCATAGAGTTCTGGGCTACAGTGGGTGGGTCATCGTGGGGAAGTCAAACCAGGGATTCAAACAGCACGTCCCATCACATCCGCAGGCAAGAGCAGAGGTAAGTGTTCACACTCATACTCACTTCCTTGCCTGTGCTCCACTTGGTTTCTCTGTTCTCAGTTCAGGACACCCTTGCTTAGGGAATGGCGCCACCCACAGTGGGCAGTCTTTCCACATTAACTTAATTAAGAAAATCTCCTGGGGCTGGCGAGATGGCTCAGCGGGTAAGAGCACTGACTGCTCTTCCGAAGGTCCTGAGTTCGAATCCCAGCAACCACATGGTGGCTCACAACCACCCGTAATGAGACCTGACGCCCTCTTCTGGTGTGTCTGAAGACAGCTACAGTGAATTATGCCGGAGCAACCGGGGCTACAAGAGGGGTGGAGTGAGCTGGCTGGCAGAGGACTGAGTTCAATTACCAGCAGCCACACACATGATGTACAGCAACAGTGTACTTATACACATAAAATAAATAGAATATATCTTTTTTAAAAAAGAAAATCTCCTACAGACATATCCACATGGCAACCCAATACAGACAATCTCTCACTGAGACGCTTTCTCGAGATGATTCTAGATGATGCTTAGTTGACAATGAAAGCTAAAACCACCACACTGTCCCAGTTTATACAGTGCCTGTATAGAAGCCTGGAATAGAACCCGGGGCTCCGTGCACGCTAGGCAAGCACTCTACTAATGAGCTACCACCCCACCAATGGTTTTTGAAGGCCAAAGGAGATGGTACCTTTGGGAAAGACATGGCCTGGGCAGAGAAGGAGTAGAATATCATAAGGAAAGCCAGAGAGGCAGGAAGAACAACAGGAGGGTATCAAGAGAGAGGGAGTGGTGGCCCCCAGAAAAGATACGTTCAACTCCAAATTCCTGGTACCTGTGAGTGAGAAGAAAGTGAGAACATGGGAAAGTGTTTGTGGATTTTAATCAATTCAGACGATGTCGTCTCCCATTGTCTGGATGGGCCCAAAAGCCAATAATGAGCACCCTGGTAAGGAAAAGGAAAAACACAAGAAAAAGCAGATAGAAGACTTTGTAGATACCAGCAGAGAGAAGAGTTACGTAAGCAATCCAAGATGTGTCAAGTGTTCCTGGCAACCAGCAGCAGCCAGGAGCAGGCATAGAGTAGATGCATCTCACTCAGAGTTTATCAGCCAGCTTTCTGTCACTAGAACAAAATGCCTGAGGTGATTTGGTTATAGGGAGAAAAGGTTTGGGCTCCAAGTTCAAGAAGATCCAGACTACTGGGCCTGTGGAGAGGCAGCATTGAATCCTAGTGGAAACACATGGTAGGTTATTCCCAACACGCACCATATTGCCAGGAAGCCAGGCCAGGAAGAAGAGGAGGGAGGCAGGGATCCTCAGCCCCTTTGAGAACTGCACCACACACAATGACGTAAACGCCTCCTATTATGAATTCCCTCTGAAAGGTCCTACCTACCACCTCTCACTGTGGCCATCTTGGAAAGCAAGCCGTCAACACCTGGGCTTTTGGGGACATCCCAGGTCTAAACTCTGCTCTGCTGACACCTGCGGTCACTTGTTACACCCTGGTATTAGTTACTCCTGGCGCTGTGACCTCCATTCCTGATGAGTAACAGAACAGAGGAAGGACCATCCGAATCATGGGGCCAGAGACAGGTGCGCCAAGACTAGAAAGTGGAGTCATTTCTGATACAGTGAATGAACTCCGTTAGAAAAAAAAAAAAGATTTGCATACACATACCAGGAAGCTCACAGGATTCCAGCATAAAACAGAGACTTGCAGTGAGTTAACTAACTGATGAATCTGTTGTGTGCACCATGGACAGAAAGCAGGTGTTGGGACTTCCCATGTGAGGGTTTGGTTCCCAGGTAGCAGTGATCATAGGCGGGAATTGTTGGAGGCTGCTGGCCTCCTAAGGGCTCTGAAATCATGGATGGATCAATCAGCAATGGATTTGCAGCTTGATGGACCGTTGGGAGGTGAAAGGTGGCACCTAGCTGCAGAAAGTCAGTCACAGAGAGTGTTTCCTGGGGGGTGGGGGGAGGATATGCTTCTCTGCTACCCCACCCCCTTCCTGGTTGCCATGGTGAGCTGTTCTGGTCCAACACATCCTCCTTGCCATGGCTTGCCTCTCCAAAGCCCTGAGGGATGGGACGGAGTGACCTGCAGCACTGATGATCCTTTTGTCTTTACATTGCTTGCCTCAAATGTTTTATTACAGCAACAGAAATGTTGCTGACAAGATATGTTGCTACCTCGGGGCTGGAGAGATGGCTCAGTTGTTAAGAACACTAAATGCTCTTCCAAAGGTCCTGAGTTCAATTCCCAGCAACCACATGGTGGCTCACGACCAGCTGTAATGGGATCCAATGTTCTCTTCTGGTGTGTCTGAACAACTACAGTATGTATATATATAAAATAAGTAAATAAAACTTTTAAAAAAGAAAGAGATATGTTGCTACCTGCAAGAGAACAAGCACCAGGCGGTTTGTGTTCTGCCACACTGACCACTTTGTGGCAGGGAGCCCTTTCTATGAGGCATGGGGGGAAACACGGCACGTTCTCAGGAATGGGCTGTCCCATCAGCTGTGGCTTCAAAATGCACCAGCACTACAGCCAATCTAAAACACAACGTATAAATGATTGCAAACAACCTTTCCAGAGAGAATGAAATGTCAAAAATATTCTTAGCAGGGTAGTGGTGGCACACGCCTTTAATCCCAGCACTTGGGAGGCAGAGGCAGGCAGATTTCTGAGTTCGAGGCCAGCCTGGTTTACAGAGTGAGTTCCAGGACAGCCGGGGCTACACAGAGAAACCCTGCCTCAAAAAAAAAAAAATTCTTAAATGGTATTTAACATAATGTAAAAATAAGAATCTAGCCAGGCAAGGTGGCATAACCTGGAGTCCCTCTCAGGAGGCTGAGACAGGAGGATGGTTGGAGCTCAAGAAGGTTGAGTGACACAGGGGACCCTATCACCAAACAAAACACAGCGTAAGAAAGTGAAATAAAACAAGCAAGAGTTTTCCCATCTAGATTTAAAGGCTGAAATCACATTGAAATAAATCATAACTGGTGGCCCTGACCTCGCCTGAATTGAGTTTTCTTCAAAGCAGGCAGCTACCAATGCAAGACTCCGACAAGGCAAGAGCACTCAGTGACCAAAGTTGAGGGAGCATTTAAAACGAATGGCTGAAGATGGAAGAAGGAAGTTGGGAGGGGGAGGGGGAGAGGAAAGAGAAGGAGAGAGGGAGAGTGAAAAAGAGTGGGCAGGAATTTGGGAGGGGGGACAGACACAGAGACACTGGGAGACAGAGATTCCTCCTGGAAGAAGCAGCCAATGTTTGCTCTGATGCTAAAATTGTAAGAGCCTTGAGGCAAGGTGGAGGGCCACATCAAAACCACCCAGGCCCAACATTACACTCTGAGCTCCCAGCAACTGCAGCTCCTGCACCGGTTCCCACCAGTGACCGTGGATAGGATGGCTCGCAGGGTAATATCTCTGATTCCTGAATGGTTGGCTACTGGTGGACCCTGAGAGAAGGGGAGTCCCAGTTTTAGGTTGTGAATCCGGCTGCTGAGCCCACCAGAGTCCAAATGGTCACACAAATGACTCTGGTTAAACTCTAGCTCGTCAAACAATAGACACGAATGTGAGAGTTTGTGGGGATGGGAGGGGGTGGGCATGAAGTAGTTATCATGTACATGTAAAACGCTGTCAAAGAAAAATTTAGTTTATTAAAAAATGCTGCATAAATGGGTTACACTTTGGTGACACACCAGCAAAGGCTCTTAGACTGTGTAAAACAGAAACAAAAACAAAAAACCAGCTATAAACTGGGTTTTATACCATTGCACATGCCTTTAATCCCAGTGTCCCAGAGACAGAGGCAGGAGGATCTCTTTAAGTTCAAGGTCAGCATGGTCTACAACGGTGAGTTCCAGGCCTGGCAGGGCTATGTAGTAAGACCCTGGACAAAAGATTTTTAAAGTCGGGCAGTGGTGGCACACGCCTTTGATCCCAGCACTTGGGAGGCAGAGGCAGGCGGATTTCTGAATTCGAGTCCAGCCTGGTTTACAGAGTGAGTTCCAGGACAGCCAGGGCTACACAGAGAAACCCTGTCTCAAAAAAAAAAAAAAAAAAAATTGAAACCAAGATTCTTTTATTATATATTTATTTACTTGTGTGTGTGAGCACATGCATATATGCAAGTGTGCAAGTTCAAGGACAATTTACAGGAGTTGATTCCCGTTTTCCATCATGTAGACTCTGGAGATCAAACTCCGGTCCTCAGGCTTGGCCACAGGCTATTTTATTCTCTGAGCCAAGTTGACAGCCCCTGTCTTTGACATATTTAAATAATAGCTACCCCCCAGTTTATATAGAATTGGAATATAATTAATAAGGTTGATTTAATAACTGAACTTTGTACCCTACGAATAAAAGACTCATTTCTTTGCCAGAGCCCATCAAACATTTATGAAAATTGATCATATATTAAGCCATAAAGAAAAAAAATCCAATAGAATCCCAAAAGCCGATCGAGGAAAAGCCTCATCTTTGACCAAAGTGCAATTAGGGTTAGAGATTATTAAGAAAGGTTTAAATTAACAAGCCGACCATTCGAAAATTAACAACCACATTCGTAAATAACCAAGTAAAACCTGTGTTGTGACAAACTCGGGTGACAAGCCTAGATGACAAACCACTTAGAGAAGTTACACTTCAAAGTGTCATGTGAGGCAACTGCCATGCAAAGAGGAGAGGAGGGGACCACACTTGAGGACCAAGCTGCCATGCAAGGAGGAGGGGACCACACTTGAGGACCAAAACTCTGTGCTGAAGAAGCAGGACAAGAATCAGTAAATGAAGATCCAGCTGAAGTTTGCGGGAGGGTGGGGGGAGCTCCAGGGAGCCAGGAAGAGCGAGGTGAAGATCAATAAAGATAAAATGCAGATCTAATAAATAAGGAAAGAGGCAAAAAAAAAAAATAATGGTTTTCTGAAAGTCTAATAAACTAGGTAGACTTTCAGCAGAGAGAGAAATCAGGACCAACTGTAGGAATAAAAATATAAGTCCAGTTTTAGAGTAACACATTTGGACAGGGCATGTTAGTGGGAAATACAGGCGTGCTCCAAAGGTCAGAGGGAGAAACAGGAAATCTTATCACAGCGAACAAATTAAAACCACAAGAGAAGGACACACTTGCTGAAGAATACTGGTTCTGATGCTTCTTCTGGCAAGTTCTTCCTGTTTGATTCAGGGCATGGAGGGTTAAAGTTTCTTTGTTGGCATTAAAAAGAGTGCGGTGTTCCACGGAGGGTGGGGTGGGGTGGGCCCCAGGTAGTTGTTCGGGGATGGGGCACTCTTTTAGTCCTCGAATTTAGGAGGCAGGAGTAGACAAATCTCTGAGTGTGAGGCTAGCCTGGCCTACAGAGTGTGCTCCAGGACAATCAGGACTTCACAGAGAAACCCTGTCTCAAAAATTAAACAAACATACAAACAGATACGTGGATAAATACTGCAGTGTTAAAGCCAAGTGTGGTAGCTGCCCTAGCTCTGTTTGTTCCGTTTGGCTGTCAATATACGACAGCCTAGAGTCAAGATGAGAAGGGATACCCTTGATTAAGGAATTACCTGGATTAGACTGTCCTGTGAGCAGGGGTAGGGAACCTGTCCTGATCATAAATTGATTTAGGAGGGCCCAGCCCTCTGTGGGCGTTATCATTCCTAGGCGGGTGTCCCTGGGACATACCAGAAAGCTAGCTCAGCTTGAGCCTGAGCGAACCAGCAAGCAATGGCCCTCCCTAGTTTCTGCTTTGGAGGGTCTTCTTAGAATTACAGAAAGAATGACACACAGCCGGGCTCCCGAGGTAGCAGAAGCCACCAGGACACTCATAACTTGCCTTCTAGTGTCCTCTGTCTCTCAAGGTCCAGGACTCTCCAGTTTGACTTTGAGTGCCTTTGACATCCCTA
>JADRCC010266008.1:0-10755 GCA_019843855.1 Hylomyscus alleni | reverse complement strand
ATAGTCACTTGATCTTTGAGCTAAAGATCAAGAGCTAAAACCATCCAGTTGGAAAAAAGACAGAATTTTCAACAAATGGTGCTGGTTTAACTGGAGCTCAGCATGTAGAAGAGTGCAAATCAATCCATTCTTATCTCCTTTTACAAAGCTCAAATCCAAGTTGATCAAGGACTTCCACATAAAACTAGATACACTAAGGCCACTCAGATGGCGCCTGGACTCAGGGACTCAGACACGGAAGAAAAATAAAGGACACACTGTCACGCAGAGCTCTGCCTAAAAGGAAATTAAGAAGAAAAGGAAAAAGGTCATACACCATTCTACACAGTAGGTAATCTTGATGCTAGCACTAGCCATATTTTATTGTAAAAGTTTCACCATGTGAGAAGGGTATGGGGCTAGGCTGAATTGGTGTTGAGCTGGTGCTTGATTCACCTAGGTTATTGACAGTGAGAATGGGGTCAAATGTTTCTAACATAGCTGCACAGAATGCAGACAAGCTGCTCAAAACAAAAGGAATAAGGGTAGAAAAGGAAGCATTAAGAGATCTCTCAGATGAGATAGAAACTTATTGCCCATGACTTCAAGAAGTAAGCGTGATAAATAAAAAGACTTGGGAAAAAATCAGGAGATCCCTTAGAAATAATAAAGAGGATGGATTCACTCTCCGCCTTTGGGCTCTTGTTATGGAAATTTTAGAGGAGAAAGAAAAAGAAAGGAAGGAAGAAACGGAAAGCGAATGAAGTCTACTAAGCTCGGAGAGCACAGACACAGACAGCTCAAAGGGCACAGATACGGGAAGTGAGGAGGGTCAAAATTCTTCCTCAGAAAGCAGATTCACTAGGTCTCATGGAGAGGGATGGTGTTCATATGCAACATCTGCTCCCTCTAGGTCCACTTTGATAAGAGAGAAGGCTCAGAGAGATTCACAATTAAGTAAATTGGAATTTGAAATCAAGTAACAGAAATTGAATAATGAGTTGAGTGAGCTAAAGGCACTATCAGGCATAAGGAAGGACAGCTATCTGGAGACAGGCCATTTGCCTTTAGACAGAGAGTCTATCGGGCCCACAAAAATGGGCAGGACACTTCGGGACTGCTAGTGTTTTCTGTAGTGGAATGGCAGGACCAAAATAACAAGTTATACAGATGCTATCAGACCTTAGAATTCAAGGTTATTAAAGATTTAAAAGAAGTGGTGACTCAATATGGCCCAAACACCCCATTTATGCAGGCACTTTTGGACAATGTTAGAGTCAAATTTAACCCCTCAGGATTGGAAGACTTTGTGCAAGGCAAGATTGCAAGTAGGTGATTTTTCACTCCGGAACTCAGAATGGTGAGAGATTAGCAGGAGGTCAGCAGCACTAAATGCTCAGTCAGGTAATCCAGAATGGAATTTAGACCTACTGGGAGAAGGACTGTATGAAGGAAATGCTAGACAAATTGAGTATCCCACTGGGGTATATGCACAAATTGTGATGGCAGCGAGAAGGGCTTGGATCCAATTACCCACGAAAGGTGAAGTTAGTGGGAATCTAGCTGGTATCCCGCAGGGGCCAGAGAAGACTTTTCAAAATTTTGTAGCCAGGTTATAACAAACAGCAAGCAGAATTCTTGGAGTTTCTCATACTGACGGTCCACTCATTACACAGTTAGCTTATGAGAATGCTAATACAGCGTGCAAAGCAGTTATTCAACTGCACAAGGGTCAAACAGATTTATCTGGATATATTCACCTTTGTGCAGATATTAGACCTTCCTATAATCAAGGTTTAGCTATGGCAGCTGCATTGCAGGGAACTACAATTCCAGAGAGCCTGGCACAAAGGCAGGAGAATAAAAGATGTAATATATGTGGAAGTCTTAATCATTTTAAGAATGATTGCCCTAAGAAATCAGGAAGCATAGGCAGGCAGCAATCAGGTGCTGCCTCGAGAATCTGTCCTCATTGCAGGAGAGGGAAGCATTGGGCCAAAGACTGTAGATTTAAAAAAGGCTTTCAAGACAATACCTGGTTGGGAAATGAGTGGAGGGGCCAGCACCAGGTCCCCTTTTTAAAACAACAGGCAGCATATGGGGCCATGAGGCTGCTGCTCAGCCAGGAAGATCCGTCTCTGAACTTTTCAGGGCAACCCCAGGAAGTGCAGGAGTGGACCTATATTCCACCTGCCACACAGTACTAATGTCAGAAATGGGAGTTCAAATTCTACCCACTGGAGTTTTTGGGCCTTTGCCCCCAGAGACTTGGGGATTTGTCATAGGAAAAAGTAGCGCAATTGTGAATGGATTGCAGATTTATTCAGGTGTTATTGACCGCGATTATCAGGGAGAGATTAAGATTATGGCTTCCTCACCTCGTGGTGTCATTACACTCACTGCTAATCAGAAAACTGCTCAACTTATTTTAGTCCCTCTGTATCCAATGCCTTCTAATGTTGTTAATAATGAGAAAGGACAGAGTTGTTTTGGTTCTTCTGAAGTATATTGGGTACAATCTATCACTAATAAAAGACCTAATCTTAAATTAGTTATTGAAGGAAAAAGTTTTGAAGGTTTAATAGATACTGGAGCTGAAGTAACTATCATTAGAGGCAAGGACTGGCCCTCAACTTGGGCTTTGACTGAAACAATTACTCATCTCCAAGGAATCAGTTATGCCAATAACCCAAAACAAAGCTCTAAGCTTCTAACCTGGAGAGAAAAGGAAGGTAATTCAGGGCAGATCCAACCTTATGTCATGTCAAATTTGCCTGTTACTCTGTGAGGGAGAGATCTCTTGTCACAGAAGGGGCTTGTCTTGTGCAGCCCTAGTGAGTTAGCTAATAAGCAGAGGTCAAAACAGGACATTAGAACATACAGAGGCCCTAAGCTTCATTCTAGTAGTAAAGGTTTGAAATATTTTCCATGATGGCCACTATCTTGCCTGTGCCCCAAGCAGATAAAATTCAGCAGATTAATAATATTCCAGTGTGGTTTGATCAGTGGTCTTTATCTCAAGAAAAGATAGAAGCTGCTTCCTTGCTAGTGCAGGAGCAATTAGAAGCAGGTCATCTGAGGGAATCTAGTTCCCCATGGAATATGCCTATGTTTGTTATCAAGAAAAAAATCAGGTAAATGGAGATTGCTACAAGATCTAAGAAAGGTAAATGAAACAATGGTAGTTATGGGAATATTACAGAGTGGACTTCCATCTCCAGTGGCAATTCTAAAAGGATTTTACAAAATAGTTATGGATTTGAAGGACTGTTTCTTTACAATTCCTTTGTACCCTGAGGATTGTGAGAGATTTGCTTTTAGTGTTCCATCTGCTAATTTTAAGGAACCTATGAAAAGATATCAATGGACAGTCCTTCCTCAAGGCATGGCTAATAATCTTATGTTGTATCAGAAGTTGGTGGCACAAATCATTGACCCTATAAGAAAAAAATGTCCAATGATATATATTGCCCACTACACAGATGATGTTCTATTTGCAGGAAAAATTCCTCAAGATGTGCTTTTATGTTATAAAGACTTACAAGTTGCCTTAAATGAAAAGGGACTGCAGATAGCTCCAGAAAAGGTGCAAACTCAGGATTCGTATGATTATTTAGGTTTTACACTCATGAATCAAGTTGTTCTTCCCCAATAGATAGTTATTCGTAGAAACAGATTAAAACCCTTAAATGATTTTCAAAAATTATTAGGTTATATCATTTGGCTTCATCCCTACTTAGAGCTTACTACAGGAGAATTGAAACCCTTATTTGATATTTTCAGAGGTAATTCTGATCCAAATTCTCCTAGATTTTTAACTAAAGAAGGAATGTCAGCATTACAATAGGTTGAAAAAGCTATTGAAAATCAGTTTGTTACTTGCATAGATTATTCTTTGCCTTTACATTTATTAATTTTTCAACACAACTCACACTCCTACAGTGTTGTTATGGCAAAAAGTACCTCTCATGTGGATACATTCAAGGATATCTCCTAAACGTAATATCTTGCCTTATCATGAGGCTGTAGCCCACATGATTGTACTTGGTAGAAAGCAAGCACTGACTTATTTTGGCAAGAAGCCAGATGTTAGAATTCAACCTTTTACTTTAGAGCAAGACTCCTGGTTAAAACAACATAGCACAGACTGGTTGTTTGCTCAGATAGGATTTCAAGGAATTATAGATAATCAATATCCTCAGGATAAACTGATAAAGTTCTTAAATTTGCATGAAGTGATCTTTCCTAACATGACTTCTTTACAGCCTTTGAGCAATGCTCTTGTGGTATTTATTGATGGTTCCTCTAAAGGATGAGCTGGATATCTTATAATCAACAGGTGGTCATAGAAACTCCTGGTCTCTCAGCTCAATTAGCTGAATTAACCACAGTATTAAAGGTGTTTCAGGCTGTATCTGATGCTTTTAATCTTTTCACTGGCAGTTTGTACGTGGCTCAATCAGTACCTTTGTTAGAGACATGTGGTGCGTTTAATTTTAATACAACAGCAGGATCTTTATTTTCACAGTTACAAAGTATCATTCTTGCACGAAAAAATCAGTTTTATATTGGAGATATACAGGCTCATTCCGGCCTCCCTGGGCCATTAGCCAGAGGCAATTAACTTATTGACAGAGCCCTGGTAGGAGAGGTTTTATTTTCAGATCCTGTTGTATTAGCTAAACAGGATCACGATAAATTCCATCTGTCTAGCCAGACTCTGAGGATTAAACATAAAATTTCCAAAGTGCCAGCAAGAATAATTGTTAAACAATGCCCTAGTTGCGTTATTTTATCTCCAGTACTGCATTTAGGGGTAAATTCAAGAGGCCTTATGCCTGATCATATTTGGCAGATGTATGTAACTCATTATGCAGAATTTGGAAAGCTTAAATATATACATGTCTTTATTGACACTTGTTCAGTATTTATATTTGCTTCCCTGCATACAGGAGAAGCCTCTAGAAATGTAATTGATCATTGTTTACAAGCCTATGATGCTATGGGCTTACCCAAAGTAATTAAGACTAACAATGGACCAGCTTACTCTGGCAAAAACTTTATGTCATTTTGCAAGGATTTTGGCATTAACCCTAAAACTGGAATCCCCTATAACCCTATGGGACAGGGGATTGTTGAGTGTGCACATCGCATGCTTAAGAACTGGCTTTTGAAAACTAAAGGAGGGTATTTATATCCTCCTAAATATTCAAAGGTGCACCTAGCCTTTGTGCTATTTGTTTTGAAATTTTTACAGACTGACATCAAATGTCAGTCCGCTGGGGACCAATTCTAGCATCCTAACACTTCAAGTTCATATGCCATGGTAAGATGGAAGGATCCACTCACCAATACTTGGTATGGCCCAGACTCTGTTTTGGTTTGGGGCAGAGGGTCTGTGTGTATTTTTTCTCAGAAAGAAGATGGAGCACGTTAGCTCCCTGAAAGGCTAATATGCCAGGTCAACTCAGATTCACAGCCTTCTTAGCAAATATGCTTAAATGTACTGCTGAAAAGTCTTTTTTCTTTCTTTTTCTTTTGTTTTTAAGCTGTCAGTCTTTTCTGTCAACTCTGAATTTGCTTCTTCCCACTTGATCTGAGAGATTGCTTTCTCCCAAAACTAAATGAATGATTCAAATTCGCCAGTTCAAATATGCCAGTTCATTCCCGGAGCAAAAAGGTTTTGGTTACCTCCGCAGTTTTAGCATTCAAAAGGCTAGTACAATCCTGAAGTTGCTAGCCTGACTTACTAATTTGCTTTTGAATTGAGACCTGTTCTCTAGGTAAATGTCTCCAGAGTCTAAGCCGGTAATTTGCAACTCAATCAGATGCCTACACTCAGCTCCAGCACAATAGCGAGCAACCTTGGAGAACTTCAGAGAAGACTGCTTTCAGAGAAACTGTGGCAGTTCACGGACTTTGCAGGCAATAAAGGCATGTCTTTGCCTTAGTTGCATGGAAGGAGGGTACATTTTGGAAACCTGTGTATTTGGGCTAGGTCTATGGCAGGTAATCAACCTAAGACAGAGGCACACGCTGAGTGGCAGTGTTTTTGGAAAAAACACGAAATCAGCCCAGTTTACAGTGTAAAACTAGATGCACATGACCTTGAGGATGGGTAAGATACCTTCCAGTAGATATTTTCCACAGGTGATATCCATCAATGCACCATAAAAATTCCCATGCAAGACTATTTTGTTTGATTATGCCTTTATCCTGCTATTGTCTAATAGACAGGGAGGAGAGTGGGGTGAAAGCCTCTATCACATGGGCACAGGGGAAACATTTTCTGAACAGAACACCAATGGCTTATGTGCTATGATCAATTAACAACAAATAGGACCTCATAAAACTGCAAAGCTTCTGTAAGAAAAAGGAGGTGAGTAACAAAAAGAGGAATTAGGCACTCTCTCAATTCTATGTGGAGAACTTGTGTTTCAAGCTAGGCAGAAGAGAAGAGTAACATCAAAGGCTGACCAGTCCACTCTCTTATAGAACCCAAGACTTCCAGCCCAGGGAAGACACAGTCCACAATCGGCTGGACCCTCCTCCTCTAATCACTAGTTGAAAAAATCCCATACAGCTGGGTGTCATGGATATCAATCTGACGGTTCCTCACAAAATTGTGAACAGTTCTACATGAAGACTCAGCTATAACACTCTAGGGTGTATGCCCAAAAGTTGCTCTACCATACCACACGAACCCATACTCTATCATGTTTATAGCAGAGTTATTTGCAGTAGCCAGAATTTTGAAACAACCCAGATGTTCTTTAACCAAAGAATGGATACAGAAAATGTGGTTTATTTACATACAGAATACTATTCAGCTATTAAAAATAAGAATGTCATAAAGTTTTCAGGCAAATAGATGGAACTAGAAAATATACTGAGTGAGATAACTCACACCCAAAAGGACATGCATGATACGTACTCACTGTCTAGTAGATTTTAACGAAAAAGTACAAAATACCTAGGGTACAATCCATACACTGTAAGAAGTTTAAAAAGCAGAAATACCCAAGTGATGAGAGTTCAATCCCACTTTGAAGGGGAAAGGAAATAATTATAGTAGACAGAATGAGGGAGGAACTAGAGTGAGAGAGAGTGAAGGGAAAAAGGGAACAGAATCAGATATGGGGGGGGCGGGGCAGGAGAGAAACTCAGAGGTCCAAGAAAATGAATGGAAATAAGCAGCCTCCTGGAGTGGATGTTGGGGACCCCCCCCAAAAGTACCAAAGGCATGGGAAGTGAGACACTCTCAGGACTCATTGGGGATGACCTTAGCCAAAATATTCAACATTGGGAAAGGGAAATTGAAGAGTCTATCTTTAGTAGAGAGACAGGGCCTCTAGTGGAGGGACAGGGTTACTAACCTACTAATTCCTGACCTAGATTGTTCCTGTCTAACAGAAATGCAGGAATGAAAATAGAAAAGAGACAGAAAGAAAGGAAGTATAGTGATCAGCCTAAGGCAGGATCCATCTCAAGGAGGGTTGGGAGGCACCAAGGTCTGACACTACTATGCTGTGATATGCTTATAGGCAGGAGCCTGCCAAGTCTGTCCTCTGAGAGGCCCTACCAGTATCTGAGACAGAAGCAGATACTTTCACCCAATCATTGGACTGAAGTCAAGGACCCCTTTGGTTGAATTAGTAAAAAGGTTGAAAAAGCTGAAAGGGAGAGTAACGCTATAGGAATACCAGCAGTCTCAATTAACCCAAATCCCAGAAACTCCCAGAGACTGAGCCACCAACCTGGAGCATACATGAACTGGTCCTAGGTCCTGGAACAGACATAGCAGAGGTCTACCTAGTCTGGTCCCAGTGGTAGAAGATGTGCTTAATCCTGGAGATACTTGAGACCTGAGGGATGAGGGAGGTCTGGTAGGGTTTAGGAAGAACTCTCTCAGATACAAGGGTAAGGAGAAAGGGGATGAGGAAGGAATTGTGGTAGCAGGGACTGATGGAGGGGCAACAACTGGAATGTAAATAAATAAAATAAATTTAAAAACTGTTTTCTTTTTTCCCTAATACCAGACTGCCACACTCACTCCGTGACAAGTCCAAAAGCTTGGCCGCAGTCTTGAGGCAAAAAGTTTCAAGGAAATTGGTCTCCTGGAGATCCTTGGTGTCCCTGTAACATGGACGTGGTCCAGATTTGTCTTTGCGAAAGTAGATGGAGGGTTTTGCATGCTTGCTTTCAGCATTGTTTTATTATAGGTATAGAGGTGCCCCCAAGGAATGATTTGAAAAATAGCCAAGCTAGATTGGATGTTGTTTCCTGGCCTCCACCAATGTTCCAACATCCTAGTCAATGCTGAACATACCCTTGGCTTGGAATTTCATAAGAATGTTACTTATTCAGACGAAATGCCTCCAGGGTTGAAAGAGAGAAAACAGGCATTACAGTTTTCTGGAAAAGAGTTAATAATCCCAGAGCAAGTTCAACAAAGTAAACTTAGAATTCTCATTACAGTCATGTATGGCAGTCTACATTACTTAATAGAAGAAAGTTGATGGGCTCCTCTGGTAAATGGAGGCCCCCCACAAATACTTGGAACAACAGCTGAGTCACTCCCATATACAGGAATTTTCAGTGGTCTAGGAAGAAGGTGGGTTTTGGCCTAAGAAGGAACTAGAGCAAACGACTGCCTAGTGCCTGGTGATTTTTCATGTATACGTTTTCTGTTTTGTTTAAAGAATCATTATACATCAGATGACCTCAATGTACTGTGGCTGTTGTATTACCTAACTTCCTTATTTCTTCTGTAATGACCATAAAAGTCTGATACTTACTTTGATGAAAAACACTCAGGTTCAGCACTCTCTTGTGTTCGTGTCTGTTTGTCACTCTCTGACTCCTTGCCCACCTGAGTACCAGAACCCTGATTCTTCCCAGGTTGAGGGACCCGGACTAGGTAGGCCCTCCAGCACCAGATTTCTATTTTTTAATGGTTATTTTATTTATTTATATTTCAAATGTTATACCCCTTCCTGGTTTTTCCTCTGCAAACACCCTATCCCATCCAGCTCCCCCTACTTCTATGAGAGAGCTCTGCCACCCACCCCCCCACCCTTTCCTGCCTCATTGACTTAACATTCTCCTACTTTGGGCAAAGTCTTTACATGACCAAGGGTATCCTCTCCCATTGATACCAGATAAGGCAATCCTTTGCTATATATGTAGCTGGAGCCATAAGGCCTTCCCTGTGTACTCTTTGGTTGGTGATTTAATCCCTGGGAGCTCTAGGGGGTCTAGTTGGTTGATATTGTTATTCTTCCTATGGGGTTGCAAACACCTTCTGGTTCTTCAGTCATTCCCCTAACTCCTTCATTGGGGTTCTGTGCACAGTCTGAAGGTTGGCCGTGAGCATCCTCATTGTTTTAGTCAGGCTTTGGCAGAGCTTCTCAGGGGACAGCCATACCAGGCTTCTGTCAGCAAGCACTTCTTGGCATCAGTAATACTGTCTAGGTTTGGAGTCTGCAGTTGAGTTGGTAGGGCAGACTCTGGGTGGCCTTTTCTTCAGTCTCTGCTCCACCTTTTGTCTCTGCATTTTCTTTAAACAGGAACAATTCTGTGTTAGTATTTTTGAGATTGGTGGGTGGCCCTATCCCTCAACCCGAGGCTATGCCTAACCTCTGGATATTGTCTCTACAGGTACTCTCTCTCCTTTATTGGGTATTTCAGCTAATGTCATCCTCATTGGGTCCTGAGAGCATCTTGCTATCCAGGAATCTGGGACTTTCTAGAGGCTACCCCCAATTCCCCATCCCAAACTGCTACACACCTCTATTCAATTCTCTATCCCTCTTTACACCTACCCTTTCTCCTCCCACACCTCATCCTGTCCTTCCTTTTCCATCACCCTCTCATGTCCTTCTGCCCTCTACTTCTTGTGATTATTTTGTTCCCTCTTCTAAGTAGGACTGAAGCATCTACACTTTGGTCTTCCTTCTTCTTGAGCTTCATATGGTCCATGAGTTGTATCATGGGTATTCTGAAAACATTGTGTTTTCTACCTCTTTTTTAAAAAACTAATTATCATGACATTAATTAATTAAACCATAAAGATAAAGTTTAAAAAATAGTAAGGAACATTTAAGAGGTCATATGGTAACTCAATACAAAAGAAGCTTCCTAAAATATATACAAATAAAAAGGCAATTTAAATGAAACAACCAAATAAGAGGGAAACAGAGTCCAAAGTGAAATCTATCATCACCAAATGAAATTCCCAATACTGGGAACTGCTTAAATTTAATTGGGATATTTTCAAATGAGGTTACATGGGAAATTCCAAAAAATACAGTGAATTATCAAGACTATTGTTTGCTCTCCACAAATTTTTGCTAAAGCCATTTTCCTGAGGGCTTCACTTACACAACACATTTAACATGGAGAAATCAACTATCTAGATAACTATCTAGATGCTTTATGGTAACTGTTCAAAGTTCATGATATTGGAAAATACCATAGACACTACATTGAGAGAAAGTTAAACACCAAACCAGGTAAAAACCTCTCAAACTATAATAGTAACCACCCAGCAAGATAGATATGCTTGTGCAATAAGGACATAAAGGCTATGAAATTAACCATCATCTGGTTTGATTTATATTATGCACTCCATGAGATGAAGCCATTGCCAACACTGCTTGGGTGGTCAAGAACCTGAGACTAGATAAACCAGGAGCCAAGGAGAAAAATCAAACACTGGTGTTCTTGTAAAAGAATGTAGCAATAAAATGTTCTTAATGGTACTGTACTGGATTC
>JADRCC010266006.1:0-11741 GCA_019843855.1 Hylomyscus alleni | reverse complement strand
GAGAGAGAGAGAGAGAGAGAGAGAGAGAGAGAGAGAGAGAAGCAACTGGGGTATAAAAGAAATTTCACAGAGTATAATCCACAAGGACTGTCCAGAGCCTCATGTGGAAGGATAATAAAAGTTGTCATGAATGACTAGGAATTTACCTCTGAGCATCCACATGTTCTGTCCTGGCATTCCAATCCTCAGAAGCAAAAATGGGATGATGGTAGTGATATGTCAGAGTTCTTGAATGCTTGAATTCTTAATGTTGAATTGTTTAATGAAACAATTATTGCTTTACACTTTCTTGTTAAAACTCCACAAGCTTGCCCTTCCAGCCTGCACCTTTCGCTGGGGCAGAGCATCAGTGTGTCTGCCCCTCAGAAGACATCACAGTCTGAAGGTCTCCCAGGAGATCTGCTGCACCCAGGGCAACAGGCAAGGAGCTCACTCAAATTACCTCAGCAGCAGGGACCCCAAGGAGCCCAGCAGATGCCGGACCCCTCCCTTCTGCTTGATCTTCACCTCCCTTCCAGACTACATCTTTCACAGGACAGATCATCAGTGGTTCTGCCCCTCTGAAGACTGTACAATTTGAAAACCTCCCAGGAGATCTGCTGTACCCAGGGCAACAGACAGGAGCCTGGCATGGCTGTCTTCTGACAGGCCCAACAAGCAGCTAACAGAGACAGATGCAGATACTTCCACCCAACCATTGGATTGAAGTTGGGGACCCCTGTGGTTGAATTAGAGAAAGGCTGGATGAAGCTGAGGAGGAGGGCAACCCTATAGGAAGATCAGCAGTCTCAACTAACCAAGACCCTTGAGATCTCTCAGACACTGAGCCACCAACCAGGAAGCATACAGGAGCTGGCCTGAGCCCCCACCCCCCAACACATATTGTAGATGGCCTCAGTGGGAAAAGATGCACCTAACCCTCCAGATACTTGAGGTTCCAAGGAGTTGGGATGCCTGGCTTAGGTGAAGGGGACATGGCAGGTAGGAGGAATGGGATGAGGAACCATGGGAGGGGAGACAAGGAGTGGGTCAGCAGCTGGACTATAAAGAAATAAATGTAATAATAATAATAATAATAATAATAATAATAATAATAATAATAATTCCACAAGTTTGTAGCAAAGATTTCCCAAGGCCTTCCTTCTCTGAAGTTCATCTGAGTCACGTCATGGAGATGCACTTGGTGTAGGTTCGGTGACTTGTGTTTCTCTCCATGAGCTCACAAGCAGTAGGTGAGAGGTGGCTCTCAAGAACTGTCTTCCACACAAGCACATGGCATGCACAGATCTGTGCACACATGCACATGCACACACACAGACACAGACTTGCACACATGTGTGCACACACACACATGCATACACAAACACACATACACACAAATAAAAATAAAGAATGAAGAAGTATATCTTGTCTAGCTCCCAATATAAGACAGTCACAAAAGCCACAGAGACAAACCTTTTGGCCATACTTCATGTCTTCACATACACCTTCTTCCACCTGATTTCCCCAGTTACACTTACATGTTGAGTTTGCAGACCGGAAACAATTTGACCTCCTGTGGATCACAAAGTCAAGGCCACCTCATTTCATATCTAGAACAGTTTCCCCTTACCAATGACGATCAGTCATTACTTTTAAGATAAATTTTAATCAATTGATTGATTTTTGTGTGTATGTGTATTCATGTTTTTGTGTATAGGCAAGCTCATATCCCAGTGTATATGTGGGTGTCTAAGACAATTTGAGGGAAGTGGCTCTTTCCTTTTACCATGTGGGTTCAGTGAATCAAACTCAGATCTTCAGACTTGACAGCAAGCCACTTTACTTACTGAGCACTCTCACTGGTCCTCCAGAACAGATTGTGCTTGCTTTCCTCTTTCTCGACACTGTTCATGTTTCTACTGTTCCTAAGGAGCATGTCCTCCTGGCAGCCACTGGTTCAACTGTCATAGCTCTGAGCCAGCATTCATCAGTGGCCAGCCCTTATGGACACGCGTAGCAAATAATAGGAAGAAGCTTATCTCTGCCTGACATGGAGTCTGGGCCCTGTTAATGGAGGGGTCCTTTCTAGGATTTGCTGTTGGGCCAGTAAGAAGTGCACATCTTTGGCTGTCCTGAGGCAGAAAGAGGCCCTACTGATCATTTATTGCAATAAACAGCTTCATTATTGCAGAGTGCTCAGCAGGGAGCTTCCCACATGGGGCTCACTCTTTCATCCTGGAATAAGCATTGCACATCCATCCATGTGCCAGGAAGCTAAGTGTCCCAGAGGCCATGCCAATCTCTCAATCTAGGACCCTCCATTTATAGCCTCTATAGAAAACTCATCTGCCAGGAGTTGGAGACAGGAATATCTAAAGCTGTCTGACTTGGCTGAGGGCCAATCTAGACTTTCTTCATGACCCCTTTACTCTGAACCATCAGTGGATGTTACATAATATGCCACCTGAGTTCAGCTCTGCTCATCCTACTATATTAAAAAAAATTCATACACATATACAAAAACATGGAGGCATTTGCACACACATACATGCACACATGTTCACACACATACACATGAGTGTGCATGTCCACATGTCCATTGATGTACACAAACACACACCCCTTTGAATGGTTAGTTGAGTAGCAATGGAGACATGCACTGGGCTTCCAGCTGTATGCTGACCATTAGCATAATGTGACAGCAATTCTAGAAATACTGCATGTGAGGGAAGTAAATTTATGTATTCAACACAGACTGTGATATGTGGGTTATCTGTCTCCACTATGCCCAAGCAGACATTATTAAACATCATGAAAATTTTTCTCGTTGAATTTGAACTCAGAATCTTACCTCAAAACCTGTTATTGTCATATAACCACAATTAGCCTTCACATTTAAATAATGGTTGGTATTTTTAACTTAGAAAAACAAGGACATAGATCTTGAGAGATAATCTCTGGAGGGGCAAAGATGAGGGCTATCAGCCACTAATGAAATATAGCTAAAAATGGAAGGAAAAGTGGTGTTCTAAGGATTCAAGTAGAATCATATAGAAGAAAAGTGAGAGAATGTGAAATTATGAATGAGACTTAGAATTAGTACTAAAAGGATGGATCAAGAACATACCTTTAGAACAAAGAATGAAGCTTTTTCAAGACAGCAGGAGCTCCAAGGCAATGTTGAATTTAGTGATGTGGTGCCAGTGTTTAGTGAACAATTTCAGAATGCCAGGGTCTCTCTTGGGCACTTATATAGACATTTTGGTTTCATTCTTCATAATAACTTAGGGGGTTAAGAGTAGTCTCTCTATTTTCCTGCTGAAGACATAGAGAATCTAAAACAACAACAACATCCACCACCCATATAAAGCTACAGACATGCGTCCTCCCTCTTCCTTTTCCCTTATATCCAACAATAGTCATGAAGACATGATAAAGCTTACCAGGGTCTGAGGATTGGTTTGTAAATGGTATCAAAGACTCCAACACAGGCTCTGAGAGGTATCCAGACTGGAAATACCGAAGATGACTCTTGCCTCCAGGATTTGGAGTTGTTTGCAGCAATTTGTAAATTCAGAGTCCACCTGGATCTCCAAGCTGCTGATTCTCTCTCTCCCTAAGCCCCGGGGTGAATGAGAGGCAGTAAGGTTCAGTGACATGCATGGCTTCTGATATGGACATGCCTGGGCCATAACCTGGCTCTACGTCTCAATTTCTGTCATTTTTAAAACTATATTACTGTTGGTGAGGTACAGCAAGGCCAGGCATACATGAGGAACTGGAGTCTCATGGCCAGTTGCAGTGATGGTTCTAGGGAAAAAGACTGCCAAGGACCACCCAGAAAGCACTAGGCTCAAAGTGAAGGCAGTAAATGGCAGTAGCTTTCACTATGGGTAAAATTCCTCACTGTGGTATTTAAGGGGAGATTAGCCCACTTAGGACAGGATCTGTTAACCACTACTTCATGTTCTAGGCACATTGAGCCTGACTCTGGGCGTTTGGCACTTGACCTGAGGTAGTTTGGAAGGACACGCTGACCTAGATTAAGATGTGCCGATAGCAGAGGTACTTGCTGTTTGGATTTAAGAGCTGTGTGGGAAGAACTGACCAGCATCTCTCCAAGGCTGTATCTGTAAAATGGGGATATTGAAACCAATCCTTTGGGTTTATGCAAGAATTCAAAAAGAAAAGAACAATGAAGGTATAAATTGGTACCAAGAAGTGGTCAATAAGATGTGTCATTTTTAGTAATAATGTTGCTAATAAAGTCATTTAAACCTTAAGGACCTCTCTGCTTATAACCCAGAGTGGTTCCTTGCCCTGCATCCTCTTCCAGAAGCGTGATTCTATTGCCACCCCTTCTCAGCCTAGATGCTCTGGGCTAGGAGTTACATCTGATTGGACCATGGAGTCTGGCTGTAACTCCTCCATTGGTTAGTCAATGACCACCGGGATCTTCTGATTTAAAAAAAGAAGGTGGTCAAGAAGCATATTGGCTATTAGCACAGCTAATTAGATTGACTTTCTCTTAAAATAAGAAGTGGACTCATTAGGACAGAGGGTAGGTAATGAAATCAAGAGATAAAAGATGTCAAGGAGAAAGCTGGAGACAAAAGACAGATGGATTAGGTTTGTAGAACCACCGTTGAGTTCCAGTTATCCTCCTAGTTCCCATACACCACGATTTGCTTTCTGTACCAGCTCTCTGCATCCTATTACCACACACAGCAGAAAAACATACATCTATATATATTTTTAAGAATAAATGAAACATGACCTGTTAGCAAATGTAAAATTCAAGTTCAACTTTACATAAAACCACAGAGATGCCATGTTACTGTCACTCTAGCTTCCTCTATAACTTGTTCTGAACCAGCTACTCTTTCCTTATCTGTGAAATTGCCTGGGCAGCCTCCAAAGCTCTGAGATAACACAAGGTTCTGATGCATTGTCTGCAAAGCTTGCTGAGCTAAGTTGAGGATTGGGTCATGGACTCCAGTAGGATCCAAGCAGAGGCATCCTACTTCCTTAGGCATCAATAAAAACTATCTTGCTGCTTGTGCTCTTTATCCCCCTGATGTCTGGAGAAGAAATAGAGACATGCCATCAGCCAAAGAAAGGAGGATAAATATAGCCTTTGTCAGATTAATATCCCCAGGATTACTCATGACTCTCTCAAAGTGAAGCAAAGATCATGTGCCGCCTGACAGCCACCCATCTGGCCTGAGAAGACTCACCATATGGATGGTTCTCGCTAATTATAGTTAAATACTGAAGGGAGGGGTTCCATTGTGGAGGCTCCTGAGACCAGAAGTATCCTTGTCCCTCTTTCTGGGAGCTCATGAAAAGGCTCTAACAATTACTGTTCCCAGGCTTCTCCAGGTGCTCTCAGGTGAACTGCCTCTATAGAACTGACTTTCACCAGATCAAAGAATGAGAAGAAACCATCATTCTCTGTGTTTAGAAAGTAATAATAACCGTTGCTCCTGTGCTAAGATACCAGTCAAGATTCTGCATCATGGAGATCCCAAGGAAACAACTGATGGTTTGACAAAGCTACATTTTGTTGCTACTACTAAGGACTTGGAACTTTGTCTGCTGTCCCATGATTTATGTCAAAGATGCAAGGAAGGTTGTTATCGTTTACAGGCAAATAACACTCACTGAATCAATCCAGTTTCAGAAAGGAATTTGCTAGCAACATTTTATGCTAGCAAACATTTATTGCTAGCATTGTTTTCTTAAAATAAATACAGATGACCTTCTCCCCATCTGTGATGGCAAATATGACTCTCAGTTTGATAGGCTCTAGAGTCACTGAGGAAGCAAACTTTTGTGCTTATCAGTGAGGAGTCAACTGAAATGGGCAAACCTACTAAAGTGTATATGACATTAATCCATATGATGTGTCCCAGACTTAATAAAAAGGAAAGGGGGGGTGAGCAGCAGCCTTTATCTCTCTCTTCTTCCTGGTTATGGTTGCAATGTTGCTCCTGGCACCCTGTCTTTCTTAATGGATTGTCCCCAGACTGTGACCCAAATACACCTTTCCTTCCTTTCTTGAAATTGTTTTCATTTCGTATTGTCACATCAAGAGGAAACATGGATAATACACCATTTCAAGGCCATGGGTTTGATCCTGAGCAGAGAGAAAGGAGAAAGGAAGAGAAGGGAGGAAAAGTGGGTGAGAGGGAGAGAGGATATGATAGAGAGATAGATAGAGAGATATATAGAAAGAAAGAAAGAAAGAGAGAGAAAGATAGATAGATAGATAGATAGATAGAGAGATAGAAAGAAAGAAAGAAAGAAAGAGAAAGAAAGAGAGAGAGAGAGAGAAAGAAAGAAAGAAAGAAAGAAAGAAAGAAAGAGAGAGAGAGAGAGAGAGAGAGAGAGAAAGAAAGAAAGAAAGAAAGAAAGAAAGAAAGAAAGAAAGAAAGAAAGAAAGAAAGATAGATAGATAGATAGATAGATAGAACATCCATGCTTGGCTCCAAACAGTTTCTGAGAACAATCAATTTGGGTGAATGAGGAATATGGAATACCAAATTCATGGATGAAATAGTTGGTCATTTCACTTTGCCTTCATCCTTTCTCTATACCTGGACCCTCACTGTTTAAGAACAACTCATTATTCTACTAACAGCACCAAAGTAGGCCACTCTTCCTGCACAGACTCAATCCTTAGAACTCAGATAGGGAGCGTGTGTGATTAGAGTGGAGCAGGTAATGAAAATTCACATGACTCTCTCAGCGTTCATGAACTGACCTAATTTTCACACAAATGTGGATACAAAGGAGTACTTCTAAACTAAAAACAACAATGAAAACATGAGGAGAAATGGAGAAATAGTTGCAGATGCTTGGCTCTAGAGTCAGGGAGACAATAGAATCTGCGAGGATGGTTCATTAACTGGAGAGCCTACACTGGGTGTCAAGGGGCCACCTCTGTGCAGCCAGGCCAGAGTTGCCGTTTGTGAGTGAGTGATGAACGGGCATTTACAGAGATCAACCAGGGTATGCAAGTAGGATTCTCTATTCATTGATTTTGCAAAATGTTAATGAATACTTGGAATTATAGGATGCAGTTGCAGTACTCCCTAGAGGTTCTTGTCAGTCAAGGAAGAGAGCTTTCCTTTAGCACCAACAACATAGAGGTAAGCCTACCGAGACAGGCTCAGAAATCAGACTTGTGATGGCATTAGAATCCTTTGAATTCAGCTCCACTTAAATAATTTACCATCCCTAAACTTCCTTGCCACACAACAAATGTCATTTTACTTAAGCCCACACCAGAGATGATAAGTGAAGCAGATTCTTTACTTACAGTCTACATTATTATTCTTTGGTTTTCAACAGAAATTTGGATTCATTCTTTAAAAGTTTAAAACCTGAGATAAGAGAAGTGACTGAGAATCAATGGGGTGATCTTAGCTGTGACTCACAACATTGGGGATATGGAACCCAAAGAGGCCACTTTTTATATCCAGGTAGGAACCCCAGTGGAGTGATAGGGACACCAACCCAGCCACAAAACTTTCAACCCCAAATTTATCTTCTCTACAAGAAATGCAGGCCCAGGGGATGGAGCAGAGACTAAGGGAATGGCCAACCAATAACCAGCCCAACTTCAGCCCCACCCCATGGGCGAAGAATAATCCCTGACACTATTAAGGAGACTTTGTTGTACTTGCAGGCAGGATAGCATGGGTGTCTTCTGAGAGGCTCAACCCAGCAGCTGACTCAGACAGATGCAGACACTCACAGCTTGGGAACTCTTACCAAAGAATAGGAAGGATTGTGTGGCCAGAAGAGGATAAGAACTCCATAGGAAGACTAACAGAGTCAACTAACCTGTACCCTTGGGGCTCTTAGAGTCTGAACCACCAACCAAAGAACATACATGGGCTGGACCTAGGCCTCCTAGCACATATGTAGCAGATATGCAGCTTGACCTTCATGTGGGTCCTGAACAACTGGAACAAGAGCTATCCTGAAAGCTGTTGCCTGTTTGTAGGATATGTTCTAGTTAGGCTGCCTTGTCTGGCCTCCGTGGGAAAGAATGTACCTAGCTTTGCAGACTTGATGTGCTACTCAGGGGGCCCTCACCCATTCAGAGGATAAGGGGACAGGGAAGGGAAGGATTGTGGGGGGTGATGGCTGGGAGGAGGGCAGTGAATGAGTTTTTTAAAAAAGTTATTTCTGGCTCCACAGGGGAGCACACACCAGCTACAGGTTGCAGAGGTGGCTTCTCTGTCTTGCTACCTTCTTTGAGGTTTGTTTCCTCAGTTTCAGTTTCTGTCTTTTTCTTATTATTACTTCCAGAACAGGGAGAGGCTGTGTCCTGAGTGATGCAAAGGAATGATGGGAATCATTTTTTCTGTATTTCTTTTTTTATTGGTTAGTATTTTTATTTATATTTCAAACATTACCTCCCTTCCCAGTTTCTCCTACACAAACCCCCTATCTCATCCTTCTTCCCCCCTGCTTCTATAAGAGTGTTTCCCCACCCACCCACCCACTCTTGCCTTACCACCATAGCATTCCCCTACACTGGGACATTGAGCCTTCACAGAAACAAGGGCCTCCCCTGACATTGATGCCAGATAAGGCACTCCTCTACTACATATGCAGTGGAGCCATGGGTCCCTCCATGTGTACTCTTTGGTTGGTGGTTAGTCCCTGGAAGCTCTGGGGAGTCTGGTTGGTTGATATTGTTGTTCTTCCTATGGGGTTGCAATCCCCTTCAGCTCTTTCAGTTCTTTCTCTAACTCCTCCATTGGGGTCCCCATGCTCAGTCTGATGGTTGGCTGTAAGCATCCACATCTGTACTGGTCAGGCTCTGGCAGAACTTCTCAAGAAACAGCTATACCAGGCTCCTGTCAGCAGCGATTCTTGGCATCAGCAATAGTGTCTGGGTTTGCTGTCTGCAGATGGGATGGATCCCTAGGTGGGGAGGTCTCTGGATGGCCTTTCCTTCAGTTTCTGTTCCACTCTTTGTACCTGCATTTCCTTTAGACAAGAACAACTCTGGGTTAATATTTTTGAGATGGGTGGGTGGCTTCTTCCCTCAACCGAGTGCCATGCCTAACCTCTGGATATGGTCTCTACAGATCCTTTCTCCCCTTTGTTGGGTATTTCAACTGATGTCATCCCCATTGGGTCTTGGGAGCCTCTAGTTTTTCTGACTTTTGGGACTTTCTAGTGGCTACCCTGAGTTCCCCATCCACTACTGATACACACCACCATTTAAGTTCCTGACCCTCTGTACTTCTCCCCCATCTCTTAATCCTGTGTCCAAAAAAAAAAAAAAAAGTTCTGGAAAATTTTCTAACATGAGCTTGCCATAGATGCATCTGATTGATGCTTGGTTGTAATCCCTAGGTGGTTAGGTTACACTGCAAGCAAAGACTCTCCAAGCACTTCAAATACATGGTGCAGTTAGATGAAGTTACAATGTGACGACAAGAGAATAAAGAGCATCTCCCTAAGTGCCTGGGCTAGAGTCATCTTAGACCTAGCAAGCAAGCAGTGTATTGATAAAAGAGTCTTCATTAAACTTCAGAAAGTGCTTGTATAATTCATGGCCAATTGGTACAGGGAATTGCCTGGAAAGATTGTGATGAGAGAGAGAGAAAGAGAGAGTGGGGGGAAAAAGAGAGAGGATGGCAGTGTCACCTGTCACCCCGATGAGCCTCCTCTTTCAATTTATAAAGACTGTCAGCTACTAACTATCTAAATAACTCATTTCCAGGACAGATTATAACTGAAGCAAAAAAATGTCAGAAATCAATCCCTTGTTACGACATTATTATTTTTTTCTGAAAATAGAACACAGCCTCATCTATATGGGTGTCCTGGAGTAGGAAGCAGCGTGGGTTAAGAGCTGAGAGGTGCTTTTAACTATATTGATATTTTCTAAGATTGTTTTAGGTGAAGATTCTACAGCTCATTCAAGAAGATCTGAAATGGAGCCAGGGGACAGAGGAGCTCTTCTCACACCTCAATAGCAAGGACTCTTGGATGTGATACCTAACTAGCATCTTGATTCCTCTGTCTGTTTTCTCAACTATGTAACTCATCTCCACAAGTCTCAGCTTCCTTATCAGTATATTGGGGACAACAATACCACTGACATTGTGAGGGGCTGTTAATCAAAGTAGATGGTGTCTTACTGTTCATCTTAAAAATGTACACAGAATTAGAATAAATGAATGCCCGCCAAAGAGATGGTTCCATGGGTAAGGTGTGAGATGTGTATGCCTGATGGCCTGAATCTGAATCCCAGAACACAGGTAACGATATAATCAGAGAACCAATTCCACATAGTTGACCCCTGACTTCACACATGCCCCTTGTACATGTACCTCCCTCATTAATCATAAATTTAAATTTAAATGAACTAATGTATCATGGTATTGTTGATATTTTTACTCTTTGGACGTAAGTGTTTGTGTGAAGATGGGGGATGAGAATAATAAGAGAGACAAGGAGCAAGAAGAGGAGGTGTATTGTGAGGAAGAGGAGAATGACAAGGAGGAGATAAAGATAGGAGAAAATGCAAGGGAAGAGATGAGTAAGAGACAGGCATAATCTTTAAAAGTCAGAACTCTAAGGAGGTCAGATGGGCTTTGATTTATGTCTAGCCTCCATACCTGTGAGTTTCTTGCTTATACTGTTTAATTTCTTTCAGGCCTGCTCTATTGACCTCTGTAGGAGACAAGAACACTGCTTTAGCTCCTAAGTTGTCATAAGAGTTGAGTGGATGACTGTTTAGAACAGTATGTGGCAAATATACCCATCTGACCCCACCACAAAACTGCGTGTATATTGACTGGGCATTCTTTTTCTTTCTTTCGGGATTGGTTATTTAATAAGCATGGTTGTGGGATTTGTAGGAAAATATTGAAGAGTATGTAGACAATAGAGCTTGTCATTCTTGATTTAAAATATGCCCAACTTCAAGTTTTGATTTCTATAAATGGGGACAATAATCACTTACCTCTTGGGGTTGCACTGGTATTGAAACGAGAGCATGACTTACCAGCCCCCGTCACTGTGACCTCTGGGTTTACATGGAAACTGGCAGAGCCATATATGTGACTACATTGTTAGGCATGTCCTGCAGATTCATCCTTCCTAATGACTCCCTTAAGGTGTGTTCTCACCAGCTGTGACCCTTTCATACTACCTGGCCCTCCTGTAGTATGTCACTTGACCAGGGTGAACTCCTGATCCAAATTCCACCAATCTGGTTTGCTCTTTGAAATTGTAATCAGAAACTGAGTTTTTCCTGATCATAAGCAGCAGTTCATCTATAATGATCCTTTTGAAAGGATAATCTGAAAGTCATCACCTTTCTCCTCACTTCAAATATGTACATGGCTCTCTATTGTTCTTGAAATAAGGTCCTAGCAAGTCTTAACTTGAGCCATGATGGCTATTTCATGTCTCTTCTCAGGCCACGTTAGTTTTGCTGCAAATATACTGGCCCTCTATGGCTTTTGAACTCACCGGGTATATTGGCTAGTTTTAGGTCATCTTGACACAAGCTAGTTATTTGTGAAGAGTGAACCTCAGTTAAGAAAATGCTGCTGCCAGGCAGTGGTGGCACACGCCTTTAATCCCAGCACTTGGGAGGCAGAGGCAGGTGGATTTCTAAGTATGAGGCCAGCCTGGTCTACAGCTGGGGCTACACAGAAAAACCCTGTCTTGGAAAGAAAGAAAGAAAGAAAGAAAGAAAGAAAGAAAGAAAGAAAGAA
>JADRCC010265964.1:0-12175 GCA_019843855.1 Hylomyscus alleni | reverse complement strand
TGTGTGTGTGTGTGTGTGTGTGTGTGTGTGTGTGTGTGTGTGTGTGTTTTAGGGGACTTAGTTCCAAATCTTGGCTGGTTTATACTAACTACACTCAAATTCTATTGAAGATGATGAAGGTAGAAATGCATGAGTCATAGTTTTGGTTTTTCCTTTGTTTGCTAATAGTCCTTTGATTGCTAATCCTACATCTATTTGTTCTACTTTGTATTACTCATGCTGCATATGGACATATTATTTCTATGTTTTCATCAGAACTCATAAATATTATTTTATTTAGGTTTTTCCATTCAGAGAAACAAAAACATGTCTTGTTTTAATTCATGACTGATTCTAATGAATATTCTATGTGTATTGTTAAAAGAATTTACTGAGTTATTCTAAAAGAATATTACTTTCCCTTCAAATTATACTTTATCTTGCAAATTTAGGCAAGATTGTGGTTATTATAATAATTAACTACTTGTTTTCCTGTAGTATTTTTAGAAGAACTGAAGGAATTGATCACTTTCAAAGATGATTAAATTTCATTTATACACCATTACTGTCCAAACTCACATATGATTTTTAATTCATGTGCTTTAGTTATCTGGAGATTAAAATATACTAAATTTTGTTTTAATAGACTTGAAAAACTGCTTCAGATTATTTGGTAATATTAATACAACCTTGGTGTATTGTTGTTAAGCTTCAAAATAGTATGTGACTTAGTCACATCCTCAAACATTTATAGATATTAAAAAATAGGGTCCTTAGAAATAGTCAAACCTAATAATCTTGTTCTATAAACCTGGCAGCTTAGATGTCAGAGCCAGGGGCAGGGGACTGAATTCTCGGCATCACACAAGTATTAGAACCCAGGTGCCCTTATTGCTTCTTTTTCTACTTGTTCAGAATTCAATTTGCCCCCCCATATTTTTCCCCATTGATAAAGGAAGTTAGGACAATGACTACATGTTATAATATCCAGATAGGCATTCATACAGAGACTTCAGAAAACACCAAATTTCTCTGACCAAGGATAACAATTCAGAGGACATTGTAGTTATGCTGGCTAGTTGTATGTGAGCTTGACACAAGCTATAGTCGTTTGGGAAGAGAATTATTTAAAAAAAAAAAAGAAAGACTCCATAGGATTGGCCTGTAGGGAAGTCTATAGGTCATTTCCAGTTTTGTTGTTTGTTTGGTTGGTTGTTTGGTTTGGTTTGGTTCTGGTTTTGGTTATTGGTGACTGACGTGGGAGGCGATCCCTCCCCTGGGCAGGTAAACCTCAGTCATACCTGAGAGAGTCATGAGAAAGGGGCTGGCTAGTAGGCAGCCATTCTCTCTGGATTCTGCTTTGCCTTTGCATCCAAGTCCCTGTCCTGACGTTCCTGAGTAAAGTAAACCCTTTCCTTCCCCCCAAGTTGCTCTTGGTCATTGTGCTTTATCATAGCAATAGAAACCCTAACTAGGACAGATACGGTTTTGATTGATAGTTTCAAACTACTCAAGAATAATTAGAATGTATTTCATTTAGGAAGCATCATAGACATCTAGCAATGCACTGCATCTCATGATTCTGGTTTCATTTCTAGGAGTTTGGTTGGAGTTATGAGCTAATGGACAACACCACAAGTCGTCAACAAACCTAAGGTAATCTTGGTGCCTATGTCAATTGTACTGGCTGGTTTTGTGTGTCAACTTGACACAAGCTAGAGTTATCACGTAGAAGGGAGCTTCAGGTGGGGAAGTGCCTCCATGAGATCCAGCTGTGGGGCATTTTCTCAATTAGTGACCAAGTGGGTAGGGCCCCTTGTGGGTGGTGCCATCCCTGGGCTGAAACTCTTGGGTTCTATATGAGAGCAGGCTGAGCAAGCCAGTAAGGAACATCTCTCCATAGCCTCTGCATCAGCTCCTGCTTCCTGACCTGCTTGAGTTCCAGTCCTGAGTTCCTTTGGTGATGAACAGCAATGTGGAAGTAAGCTGAATAAACCCTTTCCTCCCCAACTTGCTTCTTGGTCATGATGTTTTTGCAGGAATAGAAAACTCTGACTAAGACATCAATTTTGACTCAAATTCCCAAAACATCTGAAGAAATTGTGTGTAAAGAGACTTTTTCTACAAAACTTGAGTTTACCATGTGTAAATTTCTACAAACAAGGACAGCGTGAGTTGCTATTAATTTGAAGGAGAATGAAAGGTATATATGCACGAGGAAAGCTTACTACATACAAAGTCATCATTCGGACTTGAATTCTGGAGTGCGAAGATACCTGAAAACATGTTTCTTTGAGTTTCCTTGAGCTTCCTGTTCAGGTCCCCGGCAATGGTTCCTTCTACACAGTGTCAGATATAAGTCAAGGCTACTTCCTCTTGTGTCACTTTTTCCTCCTCTCTCTGACTTTCTGACTCTTTTTCCTTTATGAAGAATAGATGACCTCCTTCACTGTCACATTTTCCTGTTCTCCTAAGATTCATACTTCGTGCCCTTATGAGTATCCTTTCGCAGGTAAAATGACAACTGACACACTTGCCTCTGATAGAGCAATGGGAACACCAGCTCTTTAGAGAATGACCCTTTCACCTTACTACATAATCAGCTGAGTCAGCCTTGAGGGTTGACTGTCCACCCAGAGGTAAGGGCAGCACTTACTGAGCAAGTCCGCACTCTGCTCATCTTTCCCCACCCCACACCTCTCAGTCAATTTACTCCAAATTAGGTGATTTTACTCCTTATTCTAAGAGACATCGTCACCACTTCTGCCCATTTCTCATCTTGTTCACAGACCAACTGTTGGGCTGTAGAGGTAGACACATTAGCCATTAGAGGCAAAAGCTCACAGTCTTGACTCTCCTCTATACTGTAAATGATGGACTCCTTTCCTCCGGTTTTCTATCTAGCCCTAAATGACTGCCAACTCCTGCCATTCTTTTCTTTAACTCTTTGTTGATTCTTCGTGAATTTCACATCATGCACTCCAATCCCACTCATCCTCCCCTGGTACACACCCTCCACTCTTGAAAACTAACCCCCAACAAAGGGAAAAAACCTCATTGTGGAAGCTGTAGTGTGTTACAGTATGTCCCACAGTATGCCCTTTTCTCTATACTTCTTTGCTTGCAAATGATCATTGCAATCACTCATTGGTCTGGTACAACGCCTCTAGCTTCTGCTGCACTATCAATACTGGAACCTCACCAGACTGAGACGTCTCACAGATATCTTGCTGTGGCCCTGTGTCATGGAAACCCTGTAGTTTTGGATCTGTAGAACCAGGCCCTTCATGTACTCTAGCAGTTCATTCATAGGGTAAATATTGGGGTGGAGCCATTCAAAGCTCAGAATCTGGGCCTGAGAAGTATCTGAGCTGGTTACCTCACCAACTTTCATGCTCCCATATCCTCAGGGCAAGCTCACCCACAAATTCTGCAACCAGGGCCAGCTCTACCCTGCTGTATCTATGTAAGTGAGGTGTAGGGCCTGCTCTCGCAAGTGTTGCAGCTAGTAAGGGACATGGCTAGTTCTTCCATGCTTATGTCCCCGTGCTCATGTTCTTCTACCTGCCATAGATTGCAAGGAACAAGGGAGGGGAGGAGGGTGTCTCTCTTTTATCCTTACCACTGCCCAGCAGACAAGAGGCAGGGTGGCTTCTCCTAAACCCATACCCTCTGGACTAGCTCATCTCCAACTCTCACATCCAGGGCCAGCTCTATTGTGCTTCCTAGGTGAGTTACAGGGCCTGCTCTCCCAAGTTTTGGAGGAAGTGAAGGACAAGGATGTCTCTCCTGCTCTCAGGACCCTATCCTACCACTGGCAAAGGAAGGGGATGGAATCTCTTCCTTGCCAATGCCAATGCACAGAAGACAAGAGGCAGAACTTGTTCTCCAATTCTCACAACCTTGGGCCCAGCCACCAGGGTCAGCTCTGCTGTGCTATCCAGATGAGAAGTGGGGCCTGCTGTCTGAGTACTGCAGCAGGTGAGGGTCAGAGCCAGCTCTCCTGCTCTTATAATCCTAGAGACAGGTATCCCACCAGCCATAGGTGAGGTTGGGAGGAGGAAGGAGAGTAGCTCTCCATCATCCACACTATTGCACAGGAAATGAGTGGTAGAGCCAGCTCTCCCATGCTCATGTCCTCAGGGCCAGCTCACCTACAACTCCCATAATGTACAGGGCCTGCTCCCCCAAGGGAGCCGCTGGCTATGGGCAGGATCTGTTCTGTTTTTATGTGCCCAGAGCCAGCTCTCCCATTATGCCCAGGTAAGGGGTGGGGCCATTTCTGCACAGCCCTCAAACATTGACATTCCTCCATGTGACAGCCCATACTAATGCTATCTGCCTGGCCTTTGGTGGTAAAAGACCCCTGCTGCTTCATGGCCATGGACCCAGACACAGCCCCTGATGGCAGCACAAGTTAAAATCTCACCATGGTCCAAGGTGGCACCACCATCTTCTTACATCAGGCCATTCTTCATTACCCTCGAGTGTGCAGTTCTGCCCCTCTTCATTGTGCCCGCATCCTTCTCTTTCTCTTCCTCTTCCAATTCTCCACCACTTACTAATTCCTTTTAGTGGCAACAAGTATCTCTAAGTGTCTGGGGTCATCTCAGGAATGGTCTTAGGAGTGCTGTGCCCTACTTGTTCATCACAGCACTGAGCAGGGGTCATCTTGGTCATGGCCTGCCCTCCCAGGCCTGTGCGGTGCCAGACTGGCGATCATTTCAGGCTAGCTCCCTATCCAAGCCCGCATGGCACCAGTCTGGTGATCATCTTAGGCTTGCTTTTTTAAGGGAATGGCTAGGCTACTAATCTTTCAGATGTTCATAGGTCAGAACACTGAGTGTAGACATAGCCTCTCTCCTCTCTGCCACCTACCCATGCACATGTGACCCAGCAGCCACACCTGATGCCTCTAGGGACAAGTCTCTGCCTTTCTTTTTAAACATAGTAAAGGTCTTAATCTAGTGATCTCAGTGTTTCCAGGATTCTGAAAATACATTCCACTCATTATATATTTAGAAATCTCATGCATAGCCCAAGCACCTAGTGGCCTATTATCGTTCTAATCTAAAGCTCTTGCATGAAAACAGTCTAGTGTCCTGTTTATGTGCCACCATTTGCACACAGAGCAGTGGTTACCCCTATGTTGAAAACACTCTCAGTAAGACTATTTTCCCATTAAAAAGATGCTAAGCAAAAGATAAGGGCTTCTATAATGAACTACCCCAGGATGGTAACTAACCACCAGCAGAAAGTGGTTTCTCACAGTTCCAAAGGCTAGGAAGCTCAACAATAATGTGCTTTCAGCTCATTTTTTGTCTACTGAGGACCTACTTCTTCATGGAAGAATGTTCTCCTTACTGCATTTGGCTGGAGTACTAAACAAGATCACTGGGACTCTTTTTTTACACAATTCTATTCAAACTTCTGCCTTCATTGTGCTTGGACCTGATCATACTAGGACCTCATCACCTTCCAAGGTCTCACTTTCTATTTCATCATCTAGAGCATTAGGATATTAACATAGGGATTTGGAAGAGAGGCAGGGTCAGACTTTGGCAAGCCGAAGAGGCTTTCATCCAACATTGTTCATGTCTTTCTGGTAGATATTTATTGCTTCTCCACAAAATTCAGGATGACAGATTTCATTATCTTAGCAATTCTCTTTCTCAGAGAAATATTTAATATTCATTCTTCCTAAAAAAAAAAAATTAGACTCTAGTCTCCTTTTCACCTGCTGTTTGGAATCAAAGAATTTCTCCTTCACTTCACATGGAGAGACATTCTGTTATAGAGGACACTGCAAGAAAAGTTTCTGTTGTGCTGTTAAGTGTTGAAAGTTTATAGCCTGCATGTCATATGATGCTGATCTGATATGGACAAACAGTGACTTCATAAGTCACATAAGGTACAAAGAATTCCATATGCCTACTATTTTCAAGGAGTCTCCAGATTGCAGCTTTGCTCTTGTTCTAGTTTTAAAATATTCTAGATAACATTTATTCTTTCATTTAAAAAAAGACAGATGGATACTTTTCACTAAGAAGCCATAGTAAATACTTTTACAACTATTGAAAATCCCATGTTTGATTTTATGTTCTTCAGAATAACCTGTATGCTATCAAACTCTTATGTAAACACCCCAAACTTGGTCTCACAGGAAAGAGCACACTTCTTTGTGTAGCTTTAATGTCATTGAGCTCTCTGCTGTACATATTTCTGCTGTTTTCCAATTTAGGGATTACTTATTAGCCAGGGGCTAGGAAGAAAAAAACAGATGCATTGTCTTGAAAAGACAAGAGCAGGATTGACAAGCAAGGACTGGCCTCCAAGCTAGTTCCTGTCAATTTCCTGGAGAACGAAAAGACTAAATTCTCCATTTTTCTTCCCACATAAAACAGAACTAACAAAACCATTCTCATAAAATTCCCAAATCTGAAGCATCACCACGGGTCAGAATTGAGCTGCACACTCTATCATAAAAGGGGTAAGTAGGAAAGTCCTCCATATAGAAACTCAAAGCAGCTAGAAAGGAAATCTTCAAGATTGGAGTTCCTACTTTCTTAGCATTCTTACTCAGGAGCTTGTGACTTTGGCTTAGTTCTTTAGGCAACCAACCTTCACATTTTTGCCCCTACTATCAATAATTCTCCCATAGTCGTGTGTGTGTGTGTGTGTGTGTGTGTGTGTATGTGTGTAAGAGAGAGAGAGACAGAGACAGAGAGACAGAGAGACACATAGAGACACAGACACAGACATAAAGACAGAGAGAGAGTGCTTGTCATATTGGCAAATTCGGTCATATTGATACAAACAATCAAAATCTACCTTCAGACATTGAGAAGCCCTGTGTCCATTTTTTGCTATGTTTAATAACAAATATTCTAATAGATTTTTCTTATAGAATGTTATTTTCTAGGGTGAATATTTTGGTTGCTCCAGCAGGAAACCTTTAAAATGTATTAAAACATATGTAGATATCTAAACTAGTGAAATCCAGAAGAGAGTTTAGGAGATCTCTGACTAGTGAGCATTTTATTTATTTTCTTTCATATATATATATATATATATATATATATATATATATATATATATATGATGTTTTCTTATTTACAATATCTCCTTTGCCAGGTTCCTCTCCAAAAAAAACAAAAAACAAAAAAAGAAAAGAAAACAAAAGAAATTAAGAAAAAAATAAAATAAAATAAATCAAAATCTAAAACAATCCCCTGTTCCCTCCCCGCTCCCTCTGCTTACCATCCCACCCTCTCCTGCTTACTGGTCCTGGAATTCCCCTACACTTGGGCATAGAACCTTCAGCAGGCCAAGGTCTTCTCCTCCCATCGATGACCGGCTTGGCCATCCTCTATTATACACATATTGCTGGAGACATGAGTACCCCCATGTGTACTCTTTGGTTGGAGTTTTAGTCCCTGTGAGCTCTGAGGGTTCTAGTTAGTTCATATTGTTGTTCCTCCTAAGGGGCTGCAAACCCTTCAGCTCTTTGGGTCCTTTCTCTAGCTCCTTCATTGGGGACCCTGTACTCAATCCAGTAGATGGCTGTAAGCCTCCACTTCTGTATTAGTCAGGTACTGTCAGAGCCTCTCAGGAGACAGCTATCTTAGGCTCCTGTCATCCAGCACCTGTTGGCATCCACAATAGTGTCTAGATTTGATGGTTGAATATGGGAAGGATTCCCAGGTAGAGAAATCTCTGCATTATCTTTCCTTTAGGCTCTGCTCCATAGTTAGCCTCTACAACTCCTTCCATGGGTATTTTGTTCCCCCTTTTAAGAAGGAACTAAGTATCCACACTTTGGTCTTCCTTCTTCTTGAGTTTCTTATGGTTTGTGGTTTGTACTTTGTGTATTCTGATCTTCTAGGCTAATATCCACTTATCAGAGAATGCATACCATGTGTGTTCTTTTGTGATTGGGTTACCTCACTCAGGATGATATTCTCCAGATCCATCCATTTCCCCAAGAATTTCATAACTTCATTGTTTTCAATAGCTGAGTAGTACTCCATTGTGTAGATGTACCACATTTTCTGTATCCATTCCTCTGTTGAGGGACATCTGGGTTGTTTCTAGTTTCTGACTATTATAAATAAGGCTGCTATGAACATAGTGGAGCATGTGTCCTTATTACATGTTGGAGCATCTTCTGGGTATATGCCCAGGAATAGTATAGCTGAGTCCTCTGGTAGCACTATGTCCAATTTCCAGAGGAACAGCCAAACTGATTTCCAGAGTGGTTGTACCAGCTTGCAATTCTACCAGCAGTGAAGGAGTGTTCCTCTTTCTCCACAATCTTGCCAGCATCTGCTGTCACCTGAGATTTTTATCCTAGCTATTTTGACTGGTGTGAGGTTGAATCTCAGGGTTGTTTTGATTTGCATTTCCCTGATGACTAAGGATGTTGAACATTTCTTTAGGTACTTCTCAGACATTCAGTATTCGTCAGTTGAGAATTCTTTGTTCAGCTCTGTACCCCATTTTTAATAGGGTTATTTGGGTCTCTTGAGTCTAACTTCTTGAGTTCTTTGGATATATTGGATATTAGCCCTCTATCAGATATAGGATTAGTAAAGATATTTTCTAAATTTGTTGGTTGCTGTTTTGTCCCATTGACAATGTCTTTTGCCTTACAGAAGCTTTGTAATTTTATGAAATCCCATTTGTCGATTCTTGATCTTGGAGCATAAGCTACCGGTGTTCTGTTCAAGAAATTTTTCCCTGTGCCCATGTGCTCAAGGCTCTTCCCCACTTTGTTTTCTATTAGTTTGAGTATATCTGGTTTTATGTGGAGGTCCTTGATCCACTTGGACTTGAGCTTTGTACAAGGAGATAGGAATGGATCAATTAGCCTTCTTCTACATGCTAACTTTCATTTGTTGCAATGCATAGCACCATTTGTTGAAAATGCTGTCTTTTTTCATTGCATGGTTTTAGTTCCTTTGTCAAAGATCAAGTGGGCATAGGTTTGTGGGTTCATTTCTGGGTCTTCAATTCTATTCCATTGATCTACCTGCCTGTCACTGTACCAATACCATGCAGTTTTTATCACAATTGCTCTGTAGTACAGCTTAAGTTCTGGGATGGTGATTCCACCAGAGGTTCCTCTATTGTTGAGAATAGTTTTGGCTATCCTGGGTTTTTTGTTATTCCAGATGAATTTGCAAATTTTTCTTTCTAAGTTTGTGAAAAATTGAGGTGGAATTTTGATGGATATTGCATTGAATTGTAGACTACTTTCAATAAGATGGCCATTTTTACTATTTTGATCCTGCCAATCCATGAGCATGGGAGATCTTTCTATTTTCTGAGATCTTCTTCAATTTCCTTCTTTAGAGACTTGAAGTTTTTGTCAAACAGATCTTTTACTTGCTTAGTTAGAGTCACACCAAGGTATTTTATATTATTTGGGACTATTGTGAAGGGTGTTGTTTCCCTAATTTCTTTCTCAGCCTGTTTATCCTTTGTGTAGAGGAAGACCAATGATTTGCTTAAGTTAATTTTATATCCAGCTACTTTGCTGGAGTTGTTTATCAGGTTTAGGAGTTCTCTGGTGGAATTTTTGGGGTCACTTAAGTATACTATCACATCATCAGCAAATAGTGATAATTTGACTTCTTCCTTTCCAATTTGTATCCCTTTGATCTCCTTTTGTTGTCTAATTGCTCTGGCTAGCACATCAAGTACAATATTGTATAGGTAGGGAGAGAGTGGGCAGCCTTGTCTAGTCCCTGATTTTAGTGGCATTGCTTCAAGTTTCTCTCCATTTAGTTTGATGTTGGCTACTGGTTTGCTGTATATTGCTTTTACTATGTTTAAGTATGGGCTTTGAATTCCTGATCTTTCCAAGACTTTTATCATGAAAGGATGTTGGATTTTGTCAAATGCTTTCTGAGCATCTAATGAGATGATCATATGCTTTTTTTTCTTTGAGTTTGTTAACATAGTGAATTATGTCGATGGATTTCCGTGTATTGAACCATCCCTGCATCCCTGGGATGAAGCCTACTTGATCATGATGGATGATTGTTTTGATGTATTCTTGGATTCAGTTTGCAAGAATTTTATTATTTTTGCATCGATATTCTTAAGGGAAATTGGTCTGAAGTTTTCTTTCTTCATTAGGTCATTGTGTGGTTTAGGTATAAGAGTAATTGTGGCTTCACAGAACGAATTGGGTAGAATACCTTCTGTTTCTATTTTGTGGGATAGTTTGAGGAGTATTGGTATTAGATCTTCTTTGAAAAAACTCTGATAAAACTCTGCACTAAACCCATCTGGTCCTGGACTAAACCCATCTGGTCCTGGGCTTTTATGGGTTGTGAGGCTATTGATGACTGTTTCTAATTCAGGAGCAGAAATGGGACTGTTTAGATCGTTGATCTGATCTTGATTTAACTTTGGTACCTGGTATCTGTCTAGAAATTGTCCATTTGATCCAGGTTTTCCATTTTGTTGAATATAGGTTTTTGTAGTCGGCTCTCATGATTTTTTTGGATTTCCTCAGTGTCTGTTGTTATGTCTCTCTTTTCATTTCTGATCTTGTTAATTAGGATACTGTCTCTGTGCCCTCTACTTAGTCTGGCTAAGGGTTTATCTATTTTGTTGACTTTCTCAAAGAACCAGCTCCTGGTTTGGTTGATTCTTTGTATAGTTCTTTTTGTTTCTATTTGGTTGATTTCAGACCTGAGTTTGATTATTTCCTGCCTTCAACTCCTCTTGGGTGAATTTGCTTCTTTTTGTTCTAGGACTTTCAGGTGTGCTGTCAAATTGCTAGTATATGCTCTCTCCAGTTTCTTTTTGGAGGCACTTAAAGCAATGAGTTTTCCTCTTAGGACTGCTTTCATTGTGTCCCATAAGTTTGGGTATGTTGTGACTTCATTTTCATTAAACTCTAGAAAGTCTTTAATTTCTTTCTTTATTCCTTGACCAAGTTATCATTGAGTAGAGTGTTGTTAAGCTTCCAGGTGTATGTGGGCATTCTATTGTTTATGTTGTTATTGAGGAGCATCCTTAGTCCATGATGATCTGATAGGATGCAAGGAATTATTTCAATCTTCTTGTATCTGTTGAGGCCTTATCTGTGACCAATTATATGGTTAATTTTGGAGAAGGTACCATGAGGTGCTGAGAAGAAGGTATATCCTTTTGTTTTAGGATAAAAAGTTCTACAGATATCTGTTAAATCCATCTGTTTCATAACTTCTGTTAGTCTCACCGTGTCTCTGTTTAGTTTCTGCTTCCATGATCTGTTCATTGCAGAGAGTGGGGTGTTGAAATCTCCCACTACTATTGTGTACGGTGCAATGTGTGCTTTGAGTTTTAGTAAAGTTTCTTGTATGAATGTAGATGCCCTTTGATTTGGAGCATAGAGGTTCAGAATTGAAAGTTCCTCTTGGTAGATCATACCTTTGATGGATATGAAGTGTCTCTCCTTATCTTTTTTGATCACTTCAGGGTAAAAGATTTTATTCGATATTAGAATGGCTACTCCAGCTTTTTTCTTGGGACCATTGGCTTGGAGAATTGTTTTCCATCCTTTTATTCTGAGGTAGTCTCTGTGTTTGTCACTGAGATGTATTTCCTGTATTCAACAAAATGCTGGATCCTGTTTATGTACCCAATCTGATAGTCTATGTCTTTTTATTGGGGAAATGAGTCCATTGATATTAATAGATATTAAAGAAAGGTAATTGTTGTTTCCTGTTATATTTGTTGTTAGAGTTGGGAATCTGTTCATGTGGCTATCTTCTTTTAATTTTGTTAGAAAATTACTTTTTTGCTTTTTCTCTTTTTTATATTGTGTAAATTTGGTTTTGTCATGGAATACTTTGGTTTCTCCATCTATGGTAATTGAGAGTTTTCCTGGGTATAGTAGCTTGGGCTGCCATTTGTGTTCTCTTAAAGTCTGTGTGACATCAACCCATGATCTTCTGGCTTTCATAGTCTCCGGTGAGAAGTCTGATGTAATTCTGATAGGCCTGCCTTTATATGTTACTTGAATTTTTTCCCTCACTGCTTTTAATATTCTTTCTTTCTTTGTGCATTTGGTGTTTTGACTATTATGTGGCAGGAGGAATTTCTTTTCTGGTCCAGTCTATTTGAAGTTCTGTAGGCTTCTTGTATGTTCATGGGCATCTCTTTCTTTAGGTTAGGGAAGTTTTCTTCTATAATTTTG
>JADRCC010265959.1:0-24702 GCA_019843855.1 Hylomyscus alleni | reverse complement strand
AATCAAATTGCCACTGACCAGGAAGCTTCCTTCCTTCTGGCTCATTCTTATGTATTGAAAGGTTCTGGGTAGTTTTTTCAGGTTAGAGGGAGATCAACAACAGTTTTATCCAGTTGTAAACTCCATGAACTGCAATAATAAGCAGCTCAAGAATCATCTTGGAATAGAGAGGCCAAAAGATCATAAAAGCCAGAGGTTGCCGAGGCCCAGAGGGAGACAGTATTCTTTGGACATGTCAGGGCTGCTGTACTCCCTAATTCACAGGTGGTATGGCTGCCTGTACAAGACCTACACATGAATAAACTGGTAAACTTCTGGCATGGCCTATCCCCCATTAGCCCCCATTCCTAATTGTAGAGCTATGGTCCATTGATGGTTTTAAGAGGACGAATAGTCAGGGTTTATTTTTTTTTTTAAAGGAATAGCTCTTGGTAGGTTGATCACACTCCAGTGGAAGCTCTTACACTCAGGTGTATATTGGGCAGCACAAATTGTAGCAGAATTTTATTTATTTTATATTACAAATTTATATATATATATTATATAATTTATTATAAAATTTAAAAAGAACAATATGTTGGAGGTTAGGGAGGTAGGAGTGTATTTGAGAGGAGTCAAATAATTAATAAAAACAATAAAAACACCCATCTAATGTTGAAAATCATCAGCAACAAACCATTCATAAGTGTAGTTGCAAATGGTTTTGTAGCAATTTGCCATTTTACATACACTACAAAGTACCTTGGTAATTGTTTATAAGAACTTTTTTTCTGACAAAGATCTAAGCAAATAGAATAACCCATTCTAGAAACAGATTCCTTTCTAGTCTTCCTACCAACTGGGCTCAGGTATCTTTACAGTTGCTTCAAGTAAGATATTTGAAAGGTGCAACCTAGAAGAAAGCATAGCATTTCAGTGATAAGTCCTCCATGTATTTGAAAAGTCACTGATGACATCAGTAAAATATGGTCCTCCCAGTGTCTGGATGCTCTGTGGAAAGTATCTGTTTCAGGTTGAGAGAAGAATGGCAGCTGGCTCTGAGCAAAAGACTCATGAGTAATTAGTACCAGAATGTGCTATGTGAGCCATACCTCTTTCTGGGAAGTAATTTCTGCACAACATAATGAGGCAGCAATGGTATTAGGTTGATATTTACAATTACTCATGGGATTTTAAAGTGAAACACAACCACCCTTTCCTGCATCTCAATTATGCTAGCTATTGTGGGTGTTCTTTCAAAGCCTTTCTCAGTATGTGGCAAAATTATTTAAGTGAAATGTTATCACTGTCCATGGTTTTAAAGAGACATGTATTTCAAAACCTGATGTAATCTCTCTGTCTTCTGAAATGTTCTTATGTTTTCTATCTCCAGATAAGAGGAAGGAAAACTAAATTTTAACCCATCTATTTTTTTTTGTCACTGAGAATCTGCCTAAGTTGCTTTAATCCTACTTAATTTTGAATACAACTGACTGACAGAAAGTGGACACCCTAACTTCCTATTCCAACCATCAACTCCAAAAGGATGTGAATTTTATTTTCTAGTCAGACTTTCCATAGTGAAGAGACATGGGATTCATATGAGCATGACAATGATTAGGTAACCATGTCTTACTTTCTAAGAGTAGATTAACACAAACAGATAACGAGAGTGTGATGGCTACAATTTGTTAGGACAAGACTTCTACCACTCAAAATCTCTTTTCACCAAGAACATTTTAAATTTCCCTGCCCCAAAAGGCATAGGAATAGGGATTCAAATACTAAATCATAAAGAGATTTAAATTAAAACAATTATTTGATATACATATAATTATACCATTTAAGATAAAAGAAAGTTTGTATACTAACAAGAAGGATACAATTACTTTTGCATGACAAATTAAGCTTTGGATGAGTACATGATATTGCAAGACACAGAATGTTTTTAAAGTTCTTCAGAGTGGATAGACATTTTGATTCTATAGCTGTCAATACCCAAAATGTCACTTTGGATAAATATGCAGCCCAAAGTGACAGAAGTACATTTAGGGGTATTTCTGCATAAATTTGGGAAGGAAGGGGAAATTCAGTCTTGTCGAGGCCCTCTTGACCAGCAAGAAAGGACACGAACACGGGTCTTCCTTAAGCAGTTTATTCAGGTCCTTTTATACATGTTTACTTCTTTTACCTGGCTAGCTCCTTGATGTTACATGCTAGCTCCCCTCTACTTCTCTGATGGTTCTCTGGTGGTCTCTGGTGGTCTCTGGTGGTTCTCTGGTGGTGGTCCTGGGATATGCCCACGGACCTAAATACCTTGTGCCCGCCAACCCCTGCAGGCCACGTGGGAACAGCAGATAGGTCACACAATGCGGAAGCGGCCAGAGACAGCAAGTGTAGCCAATTCAGGACTTATCTCAAGAGAGCGCTCACTTTCGGGATAGTGGAAGGCAGGAACCAGCTGGTACACCAGCAGCTCTCTACACAGTCTGAAATAGACAGAAAACCAGGAATGATGTAGGTAAAGTGCTATGCATGAAGTTCTCAAAATAAAATAAATTTTATTTCAAAAAGAAAAAAAAAATGATGGTGATTTTGTCCTTAGACCAGGGCAAAATTCATTTAATGATTATTTTCTGAGATACAAGTCAGCAATTAAAGAAATAACAATAATATATTTTCATGTTGTCTGTGTGTATATGTATGTGTGCAACAAGACAGAAGACATATGTGGAGTCAGAAAACATGTCAGTTCTCTTCTTTTCCCATGTGGGTCCTAGATAGCAGGCTCAGGTCCTCAGGCTTGGCAGTAAGTACCTTTACCCACCTGACTGTTCTTCAAACAATTAAAACATACTAATTACAATTCAAAATTATAATAATTTGATACTTGCAAATGGAAAAATAACAGCAAAATTTTAAAATTCTTTTACATAATTAATAAAGTAAAAACTCTACAGCTTCCTTTATTTTCTTTTTTCTTTCTTTTTCTTTTTTTTTTTTTTTTTTTTGGTTTTTCGAGTCAGGGCTTCTCTGTGTAGCCCTGGCTCTCCTGGAACTCACTCTGTAGACCAGGTTGGACTCGAACTCAGAAATCCACCTGCCTCTGCCTCCCAAGTACTGGGATTAAAGGCGTGCGCCACCACCACCTGGCTAACTCTACAACTTCCTAACATAACAGCAATCTGGATTCTGAGTCAAGTTGTTTCAGGTAGAGTTCATTGCTCTTGCATGCTGCAATGGTACATGTGACACCAAGTGCACACGACATGTGCTCAAAATCAAGATTACAATGAACATGAGCCCTGCGACATAGGCAAGTGCTGCCAGAAACACTTCAGATTCATTATGCATTTGGTTTTGAATGATTTTCTTGGTCATTGCATGGAGACTGTTCTCAACTTTTTTTGTGACACCCACAGTCACAAATCCACAGTTTAAGGAGCTGAAATTAGTCTGAGGGATGTATATTTACATCTCTGTGCTTCACAAACTCCAAGTAGGGGAAAATGGCAAATGGGAGGTGGCCAAAGAACTGTTAAGTTAAATTACCAACTACAAGGGTAAGAACAGTAACAGTAGCTTATACTTATTATGTCTACTATGCACAATGCTAGGTAGGCCTTTTGCATAGGAATCAGTATTTGAACCTTTATAATAACGCAGCAATACAGGTACAATCCTCCCATTTTATCAACAAAAGCATCCATTTGTATTTTGCATGAGGTTATTGGGGCCAAGCCTAGAGAGCAACTGGATAGCTTACCTGTAAAGAGTGCTTCTAATCATTAGATAGGAATGGTAAATCTCAAATGGCTTGCATCCTATGTCAAAATGCTTATAAGAGTTTAAAAATATTTGAGTTTACAATATATTTTTGGGTCATCACATTTTAAACTAGAGATGATTCTTTGTGCTTAGTTTAAAAGTTAAGGATGATGTAACAATTATTGGGTGTCTAGGGAGCTAGGAATTTTCCTTAGCTTAAACTACAAGTTAGTTCCTTCACTTGCAAATACTGTACAAAATGACCACTTTACTATATGCCATGGTCTCTATTTGATGCTAGACAAACAGTGATTAACAAGATAGGCACATATTACAAGTCAGTATGCTAAACTAGACAGTCAGATTCCCTGTGAAACTAGGCACAATAGAGATTATCAACAATCTAGAGGCAATTTATTATTAGAACCCTGCTGATTAAAGAGCCACTCAATGGAGTAGAAAACAAAATGTTTCAAGTCTGGTCTCAAAACTGATCCAGATCTGAAGTCTGCTGTGTCCATAAGATTCCACTCACTGCCTCCACATTGCTAATGTAATACCCATCTCCGGAGGAAGACTACTGAATATACCTCGTTGGTCAGTGTAGGTTCTGAAGCAGAAAGACAGAAAAAGGAAGAGGAGGGAAGATGAAGACGCATAGGCAGTAGTAGACTTAGTGGTAGGTTTTCTTTCTATCTTCTACCTCACAAGGATTTTACTTTGTTCATCTTTAGAAGGGTTTGTACCTTTAAAAAATAGAGGCCATCAGATCTGAAAAGAAACATTGCTTAACCTAAAAATTATGGGGAGTGGGTAAAAATAAAAGTTAAGTTATTGAAAAACCTCTTCTAATGACTCTCTACCAAGGATCCCAGGCTAGGCTCAACCCAACCCCACCTTCATTCCAGACAGGCCACTCATGGAGAGCAGGTATTTTCGTTGGGTGCTCCAAGCAAAAAGTTTTAGGGAAACTCCCTCCAGAGAATGCATTGTCTCTTCTGTCCTATGGTATGAATTAGTCTGAGCTGGTGCTTCAGATGCAGGCCTGGGTGAGATTGAACTCAATAATGTCCTTTTACAGGTTACACACGCACAAATGGAGTTCCAGACTGACTGAAAACTGTATTACCTAGTTTCCCTACCAGTCTGCTCCAAAGAAGAACCTGAATGACAATTTTCTATTTGACATATATATCCAGACAGTATATACCATTTCATTTTTACAGATAAAACTAAGGCCTTTACAAAAATTGGGGTTGAAGAGATGGCTCAGTTGGTAAAGTGTGCCATCAGCAAAAATACCAACACACCTGAATTCCAATCTTTAGTATGCCTGTAAAAAGCTAGGTGTGGCTTATGTATGTAACTCCGTAGTGTGGGAGCAGAGACAGGCGGATCCCTGGGGCTTGCTGGCAAGCCAGTATAGCCAGTCTGTGCACTCTACATTCAGTAAGAGACCCTGTCTCAAAAATTAAGGTCACTGAAGGAAACACCTTGACCTGTGTGGCCTCCACCCACATGCACACATGTACACATTCACACAAAATAAATACACATACCACACACACGGAGGGGGGAGAGGCAGACACACAGAGAGAGACAGAGACAGACAAAGACAGAGAGGGACAGAGACAGAGAGGAGACAATGGGCCCAAGATAACCCTGAGACAGAGCTGGCGATGTAGAGATGCAGGATATGTTTTTTTTTTTTCCACCACTGGTGAGTCTAATTCAGGGCAAATAAAATACAATCACAGGCTAAAGTTTGTGAATGCTTTGCTTTTCTCAGTGCAGAGAATCCCAACTGTATGAACGCTGCAGCATTGTACATGGGTAGGGAGGACTAACAGAGAAGATTGACAGATTCTAAAATTTGGAGTGGTCACTGAGAGTAACTCTTTCATATGAAAAGATACAATATTCTGCCCAGATGAGAATGAATTTGTTTCCTGTCTTAGCCCCTGAGTTATGCTTCATGACCAAGTAGCCCAGCATCAGCCTTGTGTTACATTCACACATATGATAAACACCAAGACATGCTTTCTTTCTTTCTTTTTTAATAGATGTTTTCTTATTTACAATATCTCCTTTCCCAGGTTCCCCTTCAAAAAATAAAAAAATAAAAAAACCTAAAAACTAAAACAATCTCCTGTTCCCTCCACCCTCCCCTGCTCACTATCCCACCCCCTCCTGCTTCCTTGCCCTGTCATTCCCCTACACTGAGGCATAGAACCTTCACAGGGCCAAAGGCCTCTCCTTCAGCAACTGATTTCTCTCCTCAGAATTAAGCAGTGAACAATACCATATGATGACCAGTTGATCCCAGTGCAATCAAAGAAATTATCTGTAAGAAAATCAAGGGCCTTTGAAGCACCAGCCTTGTAAAAGCATTTGAAATATGCCACTGAATGTAAATGATGCTTAGTCATCTTGGAAAAACACTCCAGGTAATGGGAATGACCTATTTGAAGCCAAACATATTTCCTGATTCACTGAATGAGGCCGGATTAACTTTTTTTCCTTCATTAGATTCCTGGAGTTTTGGAAACATCCATTCTGCTTGTAAAGAACAGGATAACAGGATTGCTTTGAGCCCATCACTTCATTTTCTAGGCCTTAGTTTCCTTATCTTTTGAAATAAGAAGATATGATTAGATTATGCCATTGTAAGGTTATAATATATATGTATATAAATACATATACATATTTATAATGTTTGTGTGTGATTGCTCATGTAAATGTGCACATCTAATTGTGAATACTAAATAAGATAGAGAAGCAGGCTGGTACTTTGTTTGTATACGTACCACATTTTATTACTCATTCATTAGTGGGTGTACATTGAGGCTGCTTTCATTTCCTAGCTATTGTTTTTTATTTTTTATTTTTATTTTTATTAGATATTTTCTTTATTTACTTTTCAAATGATATCCCCTTTCCAGGTTTCCCCTCTGAAAAAAACCCTGTTCTAATCACCCCCCCCCCCCCCCCGCGCACCAACCTACCTTCTCCTGCTTCCTGGCCCTGGCATTCCCGTACACTGGGCAGGCTGGCACTTTCATCTTTGGTTTGCTCTTTCATTTCCCTCCATTTGAAACTGGGACTAGAACTCTGCTCTTCTTTCAGTTGCACCAGATTGAATATATAAGAATGGCTGAACATTCCTAAGCCTCTGATCACTGGTGTTCGGCAGATACGTCTCACTTCAAGCTGCCCTTACAATATTTTTACATGTGGTGTGTGCAGAGGCACGTGTGTGCACTTTCACTGTGCATGTGTGTGGAGGTCTACATTTTTTTCTATTGCTCCTCACCTTATTCATTGAGACAAGATCTCTTAGTTGAGGCCAGATAGTCTGGCTATCAGCTTGCTCCCAGGATTCCCAATCTCTGCCTTCCTGAGTACTGGAATTTCAAATAAGTTTCTAAGCCCAGTAGGCATTTATGTGTGTGCTGGGATGTCAGCTCTGGTCCTTAATTTGTGCAGCAAGTGCTTTATACACTTAGCCACGAGTCCAGCTCTTTGCTGTTGCTGAGTTAATATACTTTTTTTTGTCCTATTCACACTATATGACCTATATACTATGTTCTCTCTTCCCTGTTTCATTTTTCTTTACTCACTACCCATAATTCTTTTCATTTCATTCAAAACTATTCCTTTTCATGTTTTGTCAAACCACTTCAACTAAGTCTAGGGACTTTTCTTTCTGTCTTCACTATTTTCACATGTTAACAAATGCAGACACATTTCTTTTAAAGATACCCTTCATTTTGCTTTATTTTTGAGAATTTCATATATGAATTCTGTATCATGTTTCTTAAATTAATTTCTCAGGCTGACATTTTTTTTTTCTCTCTCGGAAAGTCAACAAGGATATAGAAAAGGGAATTTCTGTGTCTTTGTGCATTGAAGAGCTCCCTCATGAAGAGGGACCAAATTTGCTATATAGCAACACGGACTGAACTGTGCTAATTTATGCTTGCCCAAGTTTCTTTGGGAATCTTTTCATGAGATGCTACCCTCCCGTACATGGCCTTAAGGTTTAAATTAACCTTATTCACAGACCTTGAAGGTAAGATAGAACGTTGTAAGGAAGCAGCTGAAGGCAATTTCCTTCGGTGGCTCCGTTTGGTTCCATTCAATTTACTTAACTTTGGAGTTGCATAGCAGTAACTGAAGAGCACTGCAGTGCATAGGGCTTCATCACAGGGTCTGCCACTTCTTTCCTAAGCCCGTGAGCCCCAGTTTACCAGCTTTGCTTTAGCTTTAGTAGAAACAGATTTTGATTGGGAGTAATCAGAAAAGCAGACAACTGAGAGACCATCTGTGTGCTTTACACAACAGCCCCCAAATTGAGATGGTGGTGGCTGCAAATCGCAACACTGTCAGAGAGCTGTCTAAAAATGTTAAGAAGTCGAGTCTGTAATAGTCTATGTAACTTTCCCTGTAATACTACAACCCGAGGCATGCTTTATGTTAGAACTTGTGACTCTTTAGTAAAACCCCAGGAGAGTAGTTTAGTCCTGGTGACGAATGTTGCTCTAGTATTATAGAATGTGTGGGCATTTGTGTCATGGAAGCATGTAAAACACATACAGGGACATGCTAGCACTCTGTTTAGGTAGAGTACTGAACTCAACGCCTGTCCAAGTTTTCCTGACTGTATGAATAGAAGTGGAAGTATGGTAAAGAATCTATTATTTCTTACTCTCTCCTCAGTTTTTGAAAATTATATGTGTATGAGCACAGCATTCACATCATTAGCACCTTACCCTTTCCCCTCCCCACTCTTCCAGTGTTTCCCCAACTCCCTCTCAAATTCATGACCTCTTCTTTAATCATCACAGGTACACACAGACATATTTATGTATTTATAAACACAACCCTTGGATCCTTTTAGTTGTGCATACATGTTCTTGTATTTAAGGCTGATTGCTTGGGAAGCATGCATGGAAAAGACAACTTCTTCCCCTCTTAGCAGCTGTTAGTTGCCAGGAGCACTTCATCTAGAGTTGGGCCTTGGGAGATTTCTCCCAGTCATGTCTGCATGGTGTTGTCATTGTGCGGTGAGAGTTTTCTTAAGATTTCATGAGTACCGAGTTCCCTGTCATATATAGATGATGCTGTCTCACAGCTGATATATCCTGGCCCTCTGACTCACAATCTTTCAGTCACCTCTTTCATAATTCCCTGAGCTTTAGGTGTGAGGATTGTGTCGTAGATGTGTCAATTGTGAATGTTTGGTTTTTGGACTTTGATCTGTTGTATGTCTCTCTGATGGTGTCCATCTACTAAATAAGAAGGTTTCTTTGATGAGTGAGAACTACACTGTCTGTTAGTAGATGGATGTGTATTTAGAATGTAATTAGAAATTTTACTGATTTATGCAAATGGTAGTAGTAAGTTCTTCTCTAGACTCTATAATCTTAATCAGTCATAGGTAGTTGGTTAACTTGACAATATAGGCATTAAGTATCTCCTATTGATTGTTCTTTAGACAGCTGATGGTTACTTCCAAGACATAAATGCTACCATTACACCCTTGGGAATATTGTGGTAGGTTGGTCATTGTTGTGGGTAGGACTTTTGATTTCTTTTTGCATTAGGCAGCTTGCATAGCACCTTCAGATATTCTGAGAGCTAGTACAAAATGTGCACTGTCTTAGACAACAGGTTCTTCCATTTGAATTCCAGAAAGCAACCAAACGCAAGTGGCAAAAGCCTATATTATAATGGGAATCTCTTCTACTCCTATGACCTACGACTTTAAGGCAGTTTATCTATCTATGTTTGACACTGGATTATTTGTTAGATGGTCTATGACTTTTAGAGGGAGAAGTATTTTTACTTCAAGTGGTGTGGCAAAACTTCATTTAAACATATACTTATATACATTAAACATGTATTTTAACAATATGTGTCTCTATGGCTTTTCAAAGATCTTTAGTGTTCGTTAACTTTTCTACCTCCCTTTCTGACTGAATTACTCTCCCTGTCTCTCCTTATATCTTCCTTCCTTCCTTCCTTCCTTCCTTCCTTCTTCCTTCCTTCCTTCCTTCCTTCCTTCCTTCCTTCCTTCCTTCCTTCCTTCCTTCCTTCCTTCCTTTCTTCTCTCTCTTTCTCTCTCTCTTTCTTTCTCTTTCTTTCTTTCTTTCTTTCTTTCTTTCTTTCTTTCTTTCTTTCTTTCTTTCTTTCTTTCTTTCTTTCTTTCTTTCTTTCTTCATTTCCCCTTTGTAGTACCTATGTCCTACTATATTGCTCTCTAGAGCTTATTTTCTCTCACCTATGGTCCCTTTTTATTTTCCTGGTTTCCATTCTTACTCCAGGTTATATACTCAAATGCAAAGTTTCAGAGGACCCTCAAAGAAGAAGGAATATGTGGCATTTGTCTTTCTAGGTCTGGATTGTTTCATTTGACACATTTCCTAGTGCCATGACTTTATCAGAAAATTTCATGCTTTCATTCTTTATAGATGAATAGTATTCTACAGTGTATATATAGTACATTTTACCCTTCATTTAATTAGTGAGTGAAATTTTGGATTGTTTCTGTTCCCTAGCTACTGTGAATATAGAGGCAGTGAACTTGCCTGACTAAGTAACTGTGGAGTAGTATGTCAAGTCCTTTGGGCCTATAGCTGTGTCATATGATAGATTTAGTTTAGCTTTTTGCTAATTCTCCATACTGATTTTCAGAGTAGCTACACCAGTTTGCAGTCCAACCAAGAGTGAATATTGACTCCCCTTTTTCCCATATCCTCACCAGAAGACAATAATTACACTCAAGTAATTATGCTATAGTACACCAGAATTTATTTCTCTATGTACCTATATAATGTATAGTACCAGTCACCCAGTCTTATTCTATCTTTCCCTCTTCTCCCTGTTCTTTCTAAGCTCCAGAAACACTCTTAGGCTCCCCATCTCTGGGAGTTGACATTTGCAGCTTCCATGTATGAGTAAGAACCTGTGTACAATATAAAATTATTCAACTGTGAATGAATGAAAAAGAATGAAACTCTATCTTTTGTGCCAACATATATGGAACTGGAACACATTATGTTAAATGAGATTGACGCACTGCTCGATGCACCAAGAGGGTGAACATTATGTCAGAAGAAATAGCTCCACACAGAAAGATAAATATTGCTTATTCCTTTTTAATGCTATTTTAATGATTTTATAATGGCTCATTTCTCTATTTGTCTTATATATTAAGCTTTTCTCCCCACACTCTGCTTTTATGAAAAAAAATAAGCATTATTGTGCACAAATTTTTCTTGTATTTAATTATTTTCTTTGAAATAAAGTCATAGATATATTATTGTTATTGAGCAAAGACATGGTTGTTCAGAGGATACAATTCCATCCTGTGTTCTAAATTCACTTAACTGTTTGTTTCCTGCCTGAGTGTTTGGCATTGGCTAAGTTCTTAGTTCTTCAGTATTTCTCATAATTTTGTCCAGAATAGTAGAATTTTAAAGTATATTTTCCTTTCTATTCAAATCTTAACAATCAACTTGTAAAAGAAGGCAAAAAAAATTACCCCAAGCCTAGGAATCAACTATGTTGATCAACATTTGTATCTTAAATACCAAGAAATTACTCATAATAGTATATGTTGTATATGTAACAGCAATTTTTATCAGCCATGTAAAACACATCCAGGAGCATGCTTAAAATTTTACAGTGATTATTCAATTCAAGGTTTCTGTAAACTTTAGTATAAAAATCACTTTGAATTGTCATAAAACAAACAAATAAACTAATTACAAAAAACCCATAACAATCAGGTCCTGGAGGATATCTTTATAGATCTGCTCTTACCTCCAGAAAATGAGTAAAAATGGAGTGAAACATGCTTGTTGAATAATTGTGAGGAGATAGAATATTACCGTGGTTTTATAAAACGTTTAAAAAGCTATGTAAAGCACATTAATAGCATTATAACATTTTTGTTTTAATAGGGAGTATGCTTATGTGCACATTCTGCTGGGTTGAAAGTCTTTGGTAATTTAAATAAATCAACATAGTTGATTCCTAGGCTTGGGGTAATTTTTTTGCCTTCTTTTACAAGTTGATTGTTAAGATTTGAATAGAAAGGAAAATATACTTTAAAATTCTACTATCACTGTTTCTGAAAAGGAAAAATAGACTGATGAAAACATGAAGAATCATGGGGTGTTTTATTGCCCTTGATATTTTATATAGGAGTTATTTAACTTTTAGAATTTATTTTATTTATACTTATTCATTTTATTTATTATTTGTTATTTAATGCTTATTGAGCTCATTTGAAATACCACTTCAGTTTTCCTATTTATTTATTTATATCCCAAACTGTGCCCCCTCCCAGTCCCCCCTCTTAGACTTTCCTCCCTCCCTTTGCTTCTGAGAGGATGCCCCGCTGTATTTCCCCCCACACTGGTACATCAAGTCTCCTACTGAGACCAGACAAGGCCTTGGACCAGCCCACGTATGTTCTTTGGTTGGTAGCTCAGTCTTTGGGAGCTCTCAGGGGTCCAAGTTAGTTGACACTGTTGATCTTCCTGTAGGGCTGTCATATCCTTTAGGGCCTTCAATCCTTCCCCTACCTCTTCCACATGGGTCCTAAACCTCTGTCCAATGTTTGACTGTGGGTATCTGCATCTGTCTCAGTCAGCTGATGGTAGAAACTCTCAGAGGACAGTTGCACTAGGCTCCTGTCCGCAAGCACAACATGTTATCACTACTAGTGTCAGGGATTGGTGCTTGCCCAGGGGATACTTTCCTCAGAATTTCTTTCATTTTTGGCCTTGCTTGGGTTGCATTTATTTTCTCACCTTATTGGCAAACTTCAGTTTATTCTTTAAAACTCAGGCATTTCAGAAAGCCTGTAGTGACCTGCATAGATAGGTAATCACTTCCAGCTCTGTGTTCCCATAATATTTCATTTACACATTTATTAAATAATTTATTACTCTGGTATAATTATATACTTCCTCTCTTATTCTTCCACTAATATGTGAACTGTGGGGAAAAGAAACTACAGTCTAGTTCTTTTTGACTAGAAAAGTATAAATATTTACCACACACATGTCAAATGAATGGCTTGTTATTTTGCTGACATTTGAATTGGTAGAGTTTCAGGGCACCACTCTAAGTGATACTAGGAAGTATTGTCTAGTGTCAGGAGAGGGTAGTAGAACAGTTTCTTAACTAGGGCTCATGGTTATTTTGGATAGAAACAGAAGCTAAAATGGGAGTTTTCAAATCTGACTGCAGATTAGAATGAAAACTGCCTGCACCTCACTGTACTTTTGGCCACTTAAATGAGCATATTGATAGATCTTTCAATCTTTTCTCAGTAATTGTAGTGTGCTTTTAAAGTTGCTTACTGTGGAATTTGATGCCCAGGAATCCAGATTTCTCAGACTGTGTCTATTGTAAAATAAATAGGAGAGGAGATAAGATTCAAGGTCAAGTTACCTCTAATCCAGGAATAGCATCAAAGCTATTATAAATACATAAAGCAGGGAGGGGCCCCAGTCATTACACAGGTGACAGAGAGCACATTCTCAACACAATAGCTAGCAATATTCAGAAATCAGGTAGGTAGAGATAGTAGATGGTCAGAGAGCAATTTCTAATTATGACAATTGGGTGCTTACCGTCATAAATTCCTTACAAACATTTATGAACCATGGTTTGAGTCTACTAGCTTGATAGATTTATAGAGCTCCACCTTGTTGCAAAAGAGCTCTAGAATGGCTTTTTATAACCAGATGTCTCATTTTTATTTATTTATTTTTATATGAGTACATGTTCGTATATGTGCTAGTAGTACCGGTCCATGTGTGGGTATGTATGCATCCAGAAGACAAAAATCAGTGTTGAATGTTTTCTGTCACTTTCTACCTCATTATTACTATTTTTCCTGTTGTTCCAATTATGGTTATAATTATTAATATTATCATGATTATTTATTTCCCTCATTTTATCAGTTTTTCAAGAATTTTGTACAATATGTTTTGATTATATTCACCTTGCATCTTCAACTTATCCCAGATTCAAACCCACTTTCCTACATACCCAATTTTGTGTACTCTTGCTTGTTTGTTTTTAAACTTACTAAGTCCAGCTGGTGTCATCTATATTTTTTGATGTGTGGCCTTCCACTGGAGTGTGGCCAATTTATCTGAGGCTGCATGTTTAGAGAAAATTAACTCTCCCAGCCCTAGCCATTTATTCCTCAGGTTAGGGGTGGAGTTTTTGTCTATGTTTGAGCAGGTCTTGTGCATAATGTTTCAACCACTATGAGTTCATATGTATAACTTCCCTGCTGTGTCCAGACAACAGTGTTTCCTTATAGTTAGTCTTCTATCACTCCCAGCTTTAGGGTCTTTCCACCCACTCTTTCATCATGATCCCCAAGTATTTGGAAGATATTATCATCTTATCTTTTGACACTGAACCTGTGTTCAGGTAGATTGACAGGCCATCAAACTCCAGAGATTCTCCTGTCTCCTACCCCACAACAAACATTGGGGCTGTAGATACATAGCTTCTAAGCTTGGCCTTTATTTAGGTTCTGGGATTCCAAAGTCAGGTTCTCTTGCTAATAGAACAGGTACTTTACCCAGTAAGCCATTTACCTAGGCCCCAAACCAGAAGTTTTGGTTTTCTCTTCATGTTATTTCTTTCAACATCATTGTAATATGTTGAAAAGGAACTTCAGAAAACAACTACTCACAGATATTCTCGCTTAATTCTCTCTGTCTCTCTGTCTCTATCTCTGTCTCTCTGTCTCTGTCTCTGTCTCTCTCTCTCTCTCTCTCTCTCTCTCTCTCTCTTCCTTCATCCTCCTTTTTCTGCTCTTACCTTTCTCTATCAATCATGTGAGTCTCAAAACAATGTAAGAAGTTTGGAAATCCAGACACAATCCCTGAATTTAAAGACATGGTGGCTCATTCTAGTTGTGGAGTACAAAACAGTCTCTCTGGGCTGTTTGAAACACAGGGTCTTTGATGCAAGACTATGTCCTGGAATGGTCAACCATTTATTTGTCATGTTTTTGTTTGTTTGTTTGTTTCATCATGCTACTTTATGGTAATTTTAAATATTATGGAGAATTACAAGGATTTGTTGGTTTTTGGATTTGAGAGTAAAGAAGTCACTGGTCATATAGCAGAAGATATTTTTAAGAATTGAATTCACAGCCAGATTACAAGGTGCTAAGAAGAAAGTGGGTGACAGAAAAGTAAGTATTAGGACCTGACTGTTTGGTTTTGACAACTTTAGAAAGAAAGTTTTGGCAAGAAGAGAAATGTGCAGATTTCTGTGATAGCTGGAGGAAGGTGGAGTACAAAAGTCAAAGTCTTTGGAGTATTCTTAGGCTCACAGTGTTATACAAGTACTACGGTGCTCATTGAGGCACCATTTTTTTTATGGCATTTTAAATCAATCCTTTGTTATAGCCAACTCTCTGTGTGTGTGTATTTATAAAATATACACATATATATGTATAAAATTACATGACATGTATAATGGCTTCAAGTTTCTAGCTGTGATACTAATGGCCTCCCAAGACCAAGGAAGCCTTGCTCCTCAACGAAGACTAATTTGTGACATGATCATTGGCCACTGAACCATGCAAAACATAGTTTAAACAGGATTAAATAGGGTCAACATTGTTGCAGTCTCCTATAAATCTTTGGTTTTTTTTTTTTTTGTTTGTTTGTTTTTCAAGACAGGTTTTTCTGTATAGCCTTGGCTGTCCTGGAACTCACTCTATAGACCAGGCTGGCCTCGAACTCAGAAATCCACCTGCCTCTGCCTCCCAAGTGCTGGGATTAAAGGCATGTGCCACCACTGCCTGGCATAAATCTTTGTTTTAACACTGCTTTTGTTTCCAGTAGTTTGTATAGTGATGACAGTGAAACATTTCATATGTTTCACCTCAGACAGAAATATTTTTAGTAAAATAATGAGTCTCCTCTAACAGAAAAAAAATATTGGGAAAGGATTTCTTCAACTTGAAATAATGGCTAGAATTGATGTATTGGGTAGAGCTGGTAATAACAACAGTATAGAATGTTACTTTGCCCTATGTGGGACTATAAAACTACATAAATGTTTTTTAAACTCTCACAGTAGTTTTGAATTCTGTGCTATTATCCATTCATTTGTTTGTTTATCTACTTTTGCTGTACTGGGGATGGAATTGTGCCTCACAGAAAAGCTACATGTGTGGTCTAGGTAGATGATGCTATTATTCCAACTCAGAGCAGAGGGAATTAAGGCTCATGGAGATTTCTCAGTTGTTCATTTGCAAAGTTTTGTTTGGAGAAAAGGAAGCTTTTCTCCATTTACACCTGTTGATTTCAACTGCTACATTACTAAGTCGTTTAATTGTGAATATATGGAGTAGCCATTCGGATATTTGTAACTTGGATTTTACTATTTTAATCCACATTCTTGTTTTTATCATGAAATCAAATAAATGCATTGCCAATTTACAAATTAAAAGACCAGACATATACTTGAATATATTAAAGGGATTGGCCTAACTCAGTGACAGAAGCTAAATTGGATCATTTGTGGGAAGAAGCAGCCTGAAGACTTCACAATAGTTTTACTGAAAACTTCTAGTGGCCTTTGTGGTGGTCTGAATAAAAATGTCCCCATATGATCATAGGGAGTGGCACTATTAGATGGTGTGGCCTTGTTGAAAGGAGTGTGTCACTGGGGTTTCAGATGCTTGAGCCAGGCCTAGTGGGCTTATTTTTCTTCCTGCTTCCTGCTCATCCAGATGTAGAATTCTTGGCACCATGTCTGCCTGCATACTGCCATGCTTCCTGTCCTGATGATAATGGACTGAACCTCTGAAATGTAAGCCAGCTGGAATTAAATGCCTTAATTTATGAGAGGTGGTGTAGTCATGGTGTCTCTTCACAGCAATAGAAACTCTTACTAAGACTGCCTTGTAATTAAAGTTTATTTATTTTTTTTACATAATAGGTTTTGTTAATATTCTTTCCTCTCCCTAAACTCCTAGATTCCTTTCCCAACAATGGTTTTTGACAGGTGAAATACCATCATGATTGGCCTTTCTTTCTTTTTTTTTTTTATTAGATATTTTCTTTATTTACAATATCTCCTTGCCCAGTTTCCCCTCCCCCCCAAAAAAAAAGAAAAAAAAAAGAAAAATCAGAAAACAAAAACAAAAACAATCCCCTGTTCCCTCCTCCCTCCCCCTGCTCACCATACCACCCCCTCTTGCTTCCTGGCCCTGGCATTCCCCTACACTTGGGCATAGAACCTTCACAGGGCCAAGGGCCTCTTCTCCCATTGATGACCGACTAGGCCATCCTCTGCTACATATACAACTGGAGTCATGAGTCCCACCATGTGTTCTCTTTGGTTGGAGTTTTAGTCCCTGGGAGCTCTGAGGGTACTAGTTAGTTCATATTGTTGTTCCTCCTAAGGGGTTGCAGACCCTTCAGCTCCTTCAGTCCTTTCTCTAACTCCTTCATTGGGGACCCTGTACTCATTTCAATGGATAGCTGTGAGCCTCTACTTCTGTATTAGTCAGGTACTGTCAGAGCCTCTCAGGAGACAGCTCTGTCTCCTGAGAGATTGGCCTTTCTTCTGCCAGTGAAATAGGGCTATGAAAAAACAAGAACAGCAGCACTAGCCCAGAAGTCTGTTCTGAAGACAGAACCCTGAATCTCTGCTTTGTATTCCAAGGATAATATTAAAATATACTTTGAAATACAAATTTGGATGAAAACATAAAACTAAATTGCCTGCAGTGTTCAGTGTCTTTAAATTCTTTTTTAAAAATTTTTTTTACATGTATGGGTGTTTTGCCTGAATGTATAGATGTGTATCATGTGCATGTCTGGTACTTGCAGAGGTCAGAAGAGGTCAGAACTCCTAGAACTGGAGTTACAGATTCTTGTAAGCCACCATGTGGGTGCTGGAAGTTGAACTAGGGTCCTCTGCAAAAGTTGAAATAGCTTTTAGCCACTGAGCCCTCTCTCTGACTCCTGTGTAGGGTTTCTAATCATCTATAGCTCTTTAACATTATCAACTTGTCATGATTTAGAGTCATCTAGATGATAAGCCAGTGAACATGCCTGCTGGGAAATTTCCTTATTAGATTAATTGGACCAGTCTTCTTAAAGACACTTTCGGACAACAGCCCAGGTGTAAGAAACTACACAGGAAAAGCTTTTCATTCTTTGCTTGCTCGTAGTTCTGTCTTGGTGGTATGTTCATTCTACCCATTTGCTGCTGCTACTGCCATCCTTAGGTACCATTAGAACCAGATACTTCAGTATTCTAATATGGACTGAAGACCAGTGGCTCCAGAAGTGTTCTGGACCCTCTGGTGCTAGATTGAAGGTGATGACATTATCACCTTCATTAAGCTATGAGTTCTCAGTTTGAAGACAGTCAGTGGTGAACTACCCAGATGGTAACATGTAAACAAATCTAAAAAATTCCCCTTTAATATACATTCATTCTGTCAGTTCTTTTCTTTTAGGACTAACACACCATTATGTAATTTTGTACACATTTATCCATTGTATTCTTTTAAAATATAAACACATTGAGAGAAGAAGCATCATTGTGCATTTCTGCAGTGGATTCTTGGGAGCTGTCTCAGTGTCTTGGGCAGTATAATCATTTAATATTTTTGAATGAGTGGGTGAGATTTGATTTTTTTTTGAGTTTAGAGTGGTTTGGGGCTTTGGTAGTATATTTCACTTGCATGAACAAAGCCCTGGGTTCAGTGCCCAGAATCACATAAAACCAATTGTGTTGACATGCTTATAAATGCCAGATCTTAGGAGATAGAGGCAAGAGGATCAGAAATTCAAAGTCATCTTGACTATATTAGGATCCTGATTGGGCTGCATGAGAGCCTGTATGTAAACAAATAAATAAATAAACAAATAAATGAATAAAGTGTGTTTTTCATCTAATGTTGCCACCTAAAGTATAGAAATCAGCTGTATGAGCAGGAACACGATGGGGTGAGGGATACCATGTTGATGTTTCTTCAAATGACTTGAGAAGCCTTTAAAAATATTTATTGGTATAGTGGGGATGTATCGTCCAAGATAGCCTCAGACTTGGGATCCTCTTGCTTCTGCCTCTTCATCAGATCATACAAGCATGCTTTTTTTTTTAACATCTAGAATCTGCAAGGCAAAACAACAACAACAACAACAAAAAGCAACAACAATAAAACAAGCCAAGATATCTGGGGTGATTATCATGTGGTGACTTGTGACAAACTTTATTATGTGTTGGTGAGTCACCTTATCAAGATGCAAGATATGATTTAGCAGGTTTTGGCTTGAGCATGACTTCTTGATTTCTTTTTTTAATATATTTTTATTATTTTTAATCTCTCTCTCTCTGTGTATGTATGTGTGTGTGTATGTGTGTGTGTATATGTGTGTGTTGTGCATGCGTGAGAACACCTGTCTGCATGTGGGTGCCTGCTGAGTGTAGGTGGTTGTTTACTATTCTACATTGGGTGCTGGGAACTTAACTAAGATCCTCCATAGCAGCGGTAAGTGCTCTAAATTTCTGAGATACCTCAAAGATCCTACATTTCTTGAAACTGCCAGGCCTCTGATGACTCTGGGAGTGACCAGGACCAGCCTGGACCCCAGGAGTTCTTTGTCCTGCCTCTCTCAATGAAGCAAAGACCAGCAAAGACTCAGGCTGACACAGCTTTGCAAAGTTAGCTCTGCAAGTGCCTCTTCACTGTCTGTTGTCCTATTTATACTCTCTCTAAACATCTTATGTCCTCCCACAGGATCTTGCTTTAGCAAACCATCACATGAGTCTGCATCACATGACACTACCAGAAATTTCCACTTCAGGGCAATGTAGAAGAAAGTGACTGTTTAGATATCCTCCTCTATTGAGATTTGGCAAGCAGAGACAATGTCAGAAGCAAAGGATCTGCTTATATTATTTAGAGTCTTGTTAAGTATTTGCTGCATTGGCTATGAGATTAGAATTTGGTTGTTCCAACCCTCACACTTATTTCTAAATAAGTGTGATTTCTATTCAGGAAAGAACAGATGAAAAGCAAGAATAACTATTGTCTCTGGAGTTGTTTTTGACACAGGCCAGATTTGTCTTGAACTCTGTAGCCTAGATAAGCCTCGATCTGTGATCTTCCTGCCTTATCCTCCATTGTAACTGAGATTACAGGCTTGTGTCACTAAGCCAAGCTTTATTTCCCCATGATTGGATTGACGATTAGTTGTTTAATGAGCAATACAAGCCAAAACAATGCAATACAAGGTGTAGTGACCTTTAATACAAGCACCAGGGAATTAGAGGCAGCCAAATCTATGAGAGTAGGCACCCTGCTCTACAATACAAGTTCCAGGTAAGCCAGGGCTACACAGTGAGATCCTGTCCCCACTGAATGCAAAACAACAACAAAAGGTAGTGTGGCTTCCCACTTTCCTTCATCTGGTAATCTCTGCAGCAGGGAAGGCCATAGCAATAGGAAGGAAAAATCTCAAGGCACTACTATACATTAAAAGTTTTCACAGTGTCTCTGTTTTCAAATTGTCTCTGTTATTATTATTATTATTATTATTATTATTATTATTATTTTTATTTCTGTTTAAATCTACACCTTGTGTCATAGACTAGCATTCTATATGTTGTCTGGATATTTTTGTAGGTATTCACCCATATGAGTGTGGCACATCTCCAGGATACCTTCCAACTCCAAATGAAACTACTGAAGCACTGTTCTGATTGGCCTGTGAAATGGCCCTCTTTAGACCCCCATGTTTTAACCCTTGCTCTCTGGCTGATTTGGGAAGGTTAAGGAACCTTAAGGAGATAGAACTTCGCTGGAGAAAATATCTAATGGGGGACTCTGAGGTTTTATATCTGGGCCTTACTTGATGATCACTCTCTGCTGGGCTGGTAATATAAGGAGGCAAGACTGCCTCTTGCTCCTGTCCCAGTTACGCTCCCCCAACACATATCAAGTATTATAACCCTTCTGAAACTCTAGTCTTTTCTCCACTATGTTGCTTTTGTGAGGGTATTTTATCTCCATAACCAAAAAAATTGAGCACATGGAACTTTTTGCTCATTTTGCCCAGGTAAACAGACATATTTTGCATTATTTCTAAATGTGTAACCCCTTCCTAAATTCTCATAGATACCATTCCTTGTGTTAAGCCTTTGTTTCTTTGTTCATACTCTTAAAATCATTTTAAAAAGATGAACAAAAAATTTAAGATGGTCAAACACCACATTTATTTACACCATGCATATTTTCTTGGGAACTGGTCCTGAATTAACAGTAGTGGTGATGTACATGTTATGATTATGAAATATTTTCATCCACACGTTTTTATTTAACTCTTTCATATGGCTTTCATTCTGGTAATCAGTTCTTTTTAGCATCTCCCTTAACACTTTCTACTATTTCCTCAGATTATATACTTCAATGTGTTTGTCCTGTATTTGTTTTTATATTTATTTGTTTTTGTTTTTTTTTTTTCATCACAAGCTAGGGTTATCTGCAAAGGGAGAACCTCAATTGAGAAATTCTCCCACCTCCCTAAGATTTTTCTGTGGGCAATCCAGCAGGGGCATTTTCTTGATTGGTGATTGACATAGAAACTCAATCTCACTGTAGAAGGTGATTTCTCTGTGCATGAGGTCTTAGGGTGTATAAAAACCAAACCAAGCAAGCCAGGAAGAGCAAGCCAGGAAGCAGCATTTCTCCATGGCTTCTGCTTTAGTTCCTGTTTTTAGGTTTCTGTCTAGTGTTCTTGCCCAGACCATCTTAGATGATATACTGTGATGTAGAAGCGTAAACCATGTACTTCCCCCCCCCCAATTTAGTTTTAGTAATGGTGTTCTTACAGTAATAGAAAGCAAACTAACACAATGTTTTTTTTCTTTCTTTTTATTATTTTCTTGCACCTGCCCAACTCCCTTCTCTAAAGTATCTTCCAATGGTGTGTTGCCTCTAGATGCAACAGTCTGTCCTAGAACCCCCTACCCCCACTTTCATCTACAGGTATTCTTTATCCATCAATACAACTGTATGGTATGTTTATTACATGCCTTACAGCATGCTATTAACTATGAAAAATACATGTCTTTTCTTAGTAGTATGTATACAGTGGTGTTCATATATGAAACATTTTTGTTACTTTCCTACCCATGATATCAGTGCATTTGTGAAAATTTCCTTTTTTTTTTTTTTTCGAGACAGGGTTTCTCTGTATAGCCTTGGTTGTCCTGGAACTCACTCTGTAGACCAGGCTGGCCTCGAACTCAGAGATCCACCTGCCTCTGCCTCCCAAGTGCTGGGATTAAAGGTGTGCGCCACCACCGCCCGGCCCTTTTTTTGTTAAGAAAAAAAATCATTGGAATTGTTATATAACTTTGAATGAGTGTTTATGAACCACATAGACAATTTAGATTGGTCAACTAATCTCCAGATATAAAATTGCTCCCTTGCCATCCACTGCTGATTAGTCTTATACTTGGGAGACACAGAGAGGAATGAAATTGATGTGGTTAGAGAAGACTAGACAAATGTTGGGATCTATTTTCTTTGTAAGGTCTCAACTTATCTAATGTTGTATTTGAGACAGGAAGAAGGAGAAATGATTGATTTCTTCTTTTGTAATTGGTCATGTGCTTTTGGTAAGGAGGCATCCATGGATTTGGTCTAGTGTCATGTGCTTTTGGTAAGGAGGCATCCATGGATTTGATGTAGCTTTATGTGGTCCCATCTTCTGGCCCTCTTCATGGACACGTAGATAGCTGGTGTCATTTTCCTGAGGATAGAGTTTAGCACTTGGTTAGTTTCATTAGGGTCTTCTTTAAAAGGTCTTTCTCATGGTATGCATCTCCAAATTCTTCCTTTGTATTGCATCTCTTGTCTGTTGGTCTCTTCCCTAATCTGTTTCCCCCATGATATCCCATAGGAAATATCAGTATGCTCATCTACGTACTCAGAGAGGGAGAGGGTGGACCTAGGCCCCTTTTTGGCAGGTTATATCTTGATATTTTATTATTCCTTTGTGGCCAGATGCTTATGAAAACTATCCTCTTAAGAAATCTCTAGATTTTAAGCAGACATCTGCGTGTTAGTAATATCACATAATAATTCAATTCATAGAACAATATATCAAATTCTTCCAAGAATTAGCTCACTAAAGTCGATTTAAATCTGAACAATATGTAGAGATAGGCATGTTGCTCATAGCTTACTGTTCCAGCTAAGAAATGAAGCAGGAGTCTCATTATTTTTGCAGGCAGTCCATATTCTATTGGATACCGGCCTTTCCTCCACTGGACTTTGTGGGAGGAAGTGGCCCATATCCTCTCCCACATGGAAAGGGAAGGGAAAAGTCTTTTCAATGTAAACTGGCAGTTTAACAACTATAAAAATCCACCCTTCTTTCCCCTTTGCCTTATGTTTTTACAGGGCGTGGGATTTGGGACAGTGAATAGTGTATACATGGTCAGTTCTTGAGTAAGCTCTTAAGAAAGCCTCTGGACCCAAATGTTCTTACGTCTTTAGAGATTATCCTCTTCATCTTTAACTTTTCATTGCCAGCTCTAGTACAACATGAAAAGTTCTACTAATATCTTGTTACATTTATCTTTAAAGACTATGCTAAAAGTTAGTAGAGTTTAACCAAAATATTCCTCATTTCAATGTTTCAACTACACACACACACACACACACACACACACACACACACAAACTTATGGCTGTGACTAACCTTCAAGCCTTCTCAGTTCTCAGCAGAACAAATTATATCAGCAGCCTGGATGTATGCATTTTGTTCAAAATGATTTCCTCATTCTCTGAAATGTGTTGCACTTACACTCTAAAACTGACACATTCCCACACATATCATGTCTGATTGATGAATTAACTTGCAAGACAAAATTCCAGAGACTTGAGAATATGAACAGTTTCCAGCTAGCAAAAAACTTCTGCTTTTTGTCTCTACAAGAATTCATATTAGACTGCAAAGAGTAAAATTATAGTTCACTGCCTTAAGAACACTATTATTTATTATGATAAATTTTAAATATTGATGTTTTGTTAATGTTAAGGTTCTTGACATCCCTGACTATGTATTATAACACCTTTAGAACTCTTAATCTAATCTAAACTAAAACTCTGTTTTTTAAACCTCTGTTTTTAAATCTTAGTAAAATTGTAGGGCCACTAAAGGCAGAAAATATAATTGATATGCTCATGGTGCTTAATAAATTTCATTTTGAAATTATATTTTACTTATTCTTTTGGAATTCCATAGATGTACAAAATATATTTTGATAACCACATCCAATTTTCGCTATGTAGTTTACCCCCATCTCAACCACTATATCCCCTTCTTTACTCTTGTCTTTTTTTTTATAACCCACTGAGTCTAATTAGTGCTATTCATATATGCTTGTGTGGGGTAGAACCATCCACTGGAGAATAAGCAACCTATTGGGGGCTACAATCCTAGAAAAAAACACAAAGACTCTCCTTCTCAGCAGCCATCATTTGTCAAAAGCTCCTTAGTCAGGGGTGGGATCTCAGGAGCACCTCTGCATCCACATTGGAATGTTGCCTGACTTGATATTGGGCAGGTCTCGTGCAGGTATACAGCTACTGTGAGTGCAATGACTCTGTCATGTTCCAAAGACAGTGTTTTGAGGCAGCCTTTGTAGTTTCTGGGTTTTATAAACTCTCCACCAGGTTCTCTGCCTTATTACCTGAACCTCAGGGGCAGAGTGATACAGAGGTCCTGGACAATTACGTCTCTACACCTTTCAATCATTTATAAATCTCTTTACTAACCATAGGTTATAGTTTTAAGGGAGAGAGAGAGAGAGAGAAAGAGAGAGAGAGAGAGAGAGAGAGAGAGAGAGAGAGAGAGAGAGAGA
>JADRCC010265939.1:0-10973 GCA_019843855.1 Hylomyscus alleni | reverse complement strand
AAATCCGCCTGCCTCTGCCTCCCAAGTGCTGGGATTAAAGGTGTGTGCCACCACTGCCCGGCTATTTTTATTTCTTGAAGACAGTCTCAAACTCACTCACAGTCCCTGGAGACCTTGAACTTCTGTTATCCAGTATTCATCTCCACAGTGCTGGGATTACAGGCCTGGGACTCGATCCTAGTTGTTATGCCTGGCAGGGGATCGAAGTCAGGGCCTCCTCCATGCTAGGAAAGCAGTCTGAAACTGGGTTACATCCTTAGCCCCACCCAAAGTCTTTAGGATTATATGATTTTTTGGGGGCATAAAACTTCAGAGACCTCTGCACAGGAATTCAATAATCACGATACATAATTCTATCAACTCCAGTGAATAAAAATAAATGGCAGCTCTAAAACCATTCTGAATGGAAATGCTTATAATGTGCCATTTCTCCACATTGCCTCATGACTTGGTTGTTTATGTCTCTGATTAAAGAGCTCCGGATCCTCAGGAAACTGTCTCCAAAGAAGGCGGAGGTGATCGATTTGTTCTCTTCTGTATTCCACATCTCATCCATAGCGTTGGGCATTGAGCAAAGGCTCAACCGGAATTTACTCCTAAAAGCTTAAAGGAGTTCAGAGGCACGCTGTGCTTTCTGTATGCTTTTGTTTATGGAGCACTTGATGATACTTCAACTCAAGAGAAAAACCTCACCTAATTGCTTCCCTAGCAGCAAACTCACAGATTTGTTTAAAGTGGGAAATTACCACCTGAGATACTGTATAAAGGCTGAGGGTGTTAGCAGCTCAACGCTAGAGTCCTTGCCTAGCATGCACAAGGTCCTCCGTGTGGTCCGGAGAACCTTCCTCAGAAACAAAGAAAAATTATGAAGTTTGAAGTTACAATTTATTCTAATGACCATCTTCCTTTTCTTTTTTTTCTTTTCTTTTCTTTTCTTTTTTTTTTTTTTAGGGGAGGGGCGGTTTCAAGACAGGGTTTCTCTGTGTAGTCCTGGCTGTCCTGGAACTCACTTTGTAGACCAGGCTGGCCTCGAACTTAGAAATCTACCTGCCTCTGCCTCTCAAGTGCTGGGATTAAAGGCATGTGCTACCACTGCCTGGCTAAAGATTTATTTTTATTTATATAAGTACATTGTAGCTGTCTTCAGATATACCAGAAGAGGGCATCAGATCCCATTACAGATAGTTATGAGCCACCATGTGGTGGCTGGGGATTGAACTCAGGACCTCTGCAAGAACAGTCAATGCTCTTAACCGCTGAGCCATCTCTCCAGCTCCAACCATCTTCTTTAAAACTAGCAATTTGCAGTCACATAATTTTTAATCAAAGGTAGTAGTATTTTATTAAAATGACTGCTTTGTGGGGATAGACAGAAAACTATACATTCTTGGCATAATTCTATCCTAAATATTATACTCTCTCTTTCCATACATACACACCCATAATTTTATATGTGTGTACATATATATATGTACACAGTCACACATATCTGTGTACACATACATAGACACATCTCCTGAAATTCATATTTTAATTGAGCATCTCACAGTTTCCTGCACAAATATATATATATATATATATATATGTATATATTTATACTTATATGTTTTTTGTTGTTGTTGTTGTAATTTTGACAGCTGCAGCTCTAAAGGAAGCCTGGAACTTGTTTATAACAGTGTACGTAGTTTGAGCTATCTTATCTTCATAAACAAACAAAGGGGGGAAGTGGGAAGTGAGGACTTTCTTACTCAGGCCCTGTTGTGACGCTCCCTCCACAGGGCTGCCTGCTCCTTTGCTTCCTAAGGTTAGAGGTTCCCTGAGGCTGTACACACTGTGACCTAGAGTTTTCCTCTCCGAGCTGACCTATCAAATGCCTAGGTCTCACATTACAGACCTTCACTAGGGTGTTATTCCAGAACTTTCTCTCACTTCTTGAGGCACCGCCGCCTGCCCTTGTGGAAATACTAAAAAATGTTATTAATGAAGCAAAAGAGATTTTTATTCCCCAAGGACTTTTTCTTGGGTCAGGTTAAGTATGAGGGCTAACTAATGTTCTGAGCTTTAATTACTGTGCTGAATAGATATAGAAAAGAAAAATACATTTAACCTGTAAGCCACACTTGCCCCAGGACAGATAACTTCCTAGAGTGCTGGAGGCTGCTCAGGTAAGATAACAAGCCACGTGTTTTCACTTCAGTAAACAATGTTGGTGTTTTCACTTCAGTAAACAATGTTGGTTGCCCCAACTGCACAAGACGTGCTTGCTCATATGCAGGTTGGAGATATACAGGCAGGAAATATGTCAGGATGTATGCTTGCCCTGATTGGACGGAGGTGAGACACATGCCTTCTGGGGACTGCCTTTGTAAGCCCCTGAATATTGTAAGTCACGGCCGTTCTCTGGGAACCCTGATAAGGACTTGACCAGTGTCCATTGTCTTAGCCAGTTTTTAATAAAGTTTGCCTCAAAATTGGCTCCAAAATTGTGGTAGTGGTCTTATTCTTTCCTGGTGGGATCAACATAACCTCACACAGTTGTTAAGACCTTTGGCTCTTGGCCTATGCCTTCACAGGCATGGAGATGACCTATCTTTGTGTATTGCGCATGCTGTGGAAGGCCTCAGCCTCAGACCCTTTAAGCAACACTCAAATATTGGTGCTGAGTGGCATAGCACTTTGATATCTCATGTAGCTTTTTCCTCTTATGTGCGTTGTGCTGTGAAAACTCTCTTTTCCTTCCCCCTTAACCCCTCCCTCATACTGCCTCAACTCAATTCAATAGATGCTGGACACGTTTCAGGGAGGAGGTGACACTCAGAACAGATAGGCTGCAGGTCTAGGTTGGCTGTCTTGAGAGAGAATGATTTCAAGCCGCTTGCTGAGCCTGCTGTTCAATTCTATAGAGGCTGTTTAAGTTTCTCTTCTCTAAAATGGAGCTCAGAAGTAACATGCAAGCCTGTCCAGTTACAGGAGATAGTGATGGGAGCACCCAGATGAGGATGGGCCCCTCAGAGTTCTATGGTGGTATGGTTCTGGCAGGTAGACTGCTATAGAACAACAGGAGCATGGTACATACCAATCAAATGTTACCGGCTTAAAGTAAAATATGCATTTAGATATATAAAGCTTTTACAAGAAAACTGGTATTCTAGCAAGTGTTTTCTCTTTTAAAATTATAAGAACTCCCAGCAGGACTTTAAAAACAATGTATTTATTTTAATTTTACGTCTATATTTGTCTGCATGTGTGTATGTCTTTGTACTGTGCGTGACTGGTGCCTGTGGAGACCAGAAGAGAGCATCAGATTCTGTGGAACGGGAATTACAGGGAGATGTGAGCTATGTGGGTGCTAGGAACTGAACCCAGGTTCTATGCAAAAACAGAAAGCATTCTTAACCACTGAGCCATCTCTTTGGCAGTTCCAGTGGTTTGTAACGGCAACTAGCAAAAGGCTTTATACAGGTAATATTTTATATACCTGTACACACACACATATACATATATGTATATATAATATTACATACATATATATATATAGTTACATCATAGTGCACATACTATGTGTATATCTGAATATTACAGAATTTTACATTTTCTGTCCTGGGAAAACTCTGAGCAATTAGACTGCTAACACTTGCAGAGGGGGTTAAAAAAAATGAAATGATGTTAATGTCTTCACTGAGCAGGAGCAGAATAATGCAGTCCAGACTCCTGGAATGCTGGCAGTGGGCGGTCTCTCTAAAGGAGGAGATGTGGTCAGTGGAGTAGCTGTTGCTACCCACCAGGGGAAGCCCGGTCTGCTGTCACCATGTACCCTCTTCCTGTGCAGTGCCCTAGTAGAGAGAGACACACTGGGAACCATTTCTCATTTGGTGGACTAGACTTCTTCATGCAGGGGCAGAGCTTTTCTTTAGCACTTTGCTGGCACCAATGTCTCTGAACATGCCATAGGCCACCAAGAAGATGGCGTTATGCTCTAGGGCACAGGTATCCAGTTACCTGGGCACAGAGGGGAATCAAAAAAAAAATAATTCCTTTGAGTGTTATTGCATGTTTCTTCCTCTACCCTCACTCCCTTTCCTCCTTCAAGGGAAAAGCTAAAGCAGAAGTCAGGAGGTAGATTCCAGTCATCCAAAGAACAACGCACACATCCTGCTCTGGAAAGGACCTTATTGTTAATTTGTTTGTTTTGGCTTCTTCTCTGCAGAAAGGGACAAATTTGGGGGAACAAGAGAGGATGAGAGAACAAGCTTAAGAAGGAGGGAGATTGATCAGTAGAAAGGACTTAGCAGGTATCTATGTATTTTTTTGTGCTGCCCGAATTAGAAGTGGGAACCAGATTCAACCAATTTTAGTGAATGACTGTGCTAAGATTTTTCAACTCAAGCTCTTTGGAAAAGGCAAATGTCAGTGGGTGGCACAGAGAGGTGAGGCAGCAAACCCTTGAGGTACTTTACAGAGAAAATCGGTTCTTTATCCAGGTGCTTCCTCCCACCCCAGTTCAGCACGATGCAAACGCAATTCAAACGTTCCAGGCAATTATTTTGTGCCTCCTTCTGGTCCCTGTGACAAATTAGAGCCCTGGATTGAATCAAACCGGCTGAGGTGGGCAGCTCAGAGCTGCCTCTTACAAAGTATCATTTGAAAGTGTAGGCCATTAGCACTGATGCACTAGCAACAAATGCAGTCCTTTGATTGGTAGAAGTGATACCAAAAAGAGTGGCCGCAACTGTGTGTATCAAGGACCTTCAGGCTCCAGGCAGGTGCTGGGCAAGTGTATAACTAGTTGTCGATTCTCTGCATCCCGGTGAGAAAGAACCTAGTGCTATCACTCCAGTTTGGATTTCACCATAGGGAGGAAGACTTTCCCATTGCCCTGTACATGAAAGTGAGGTCATTTGGTCCGTGTCTTTGAGTCACTAAGGTAAGGGAGTGGCATTTGTGAACTGACTCTGAAGTCTGTTTCCAGCCATTTTTTTTTTTTTTTTAATTTGCCGCTGGTTTTTGCTTTAAACTAGGTTTTTTGGTTTTTTGTTTTTTTATCTCTAGCCCTGGTCAGAGCCCCCTGACCCTGTGACAGTTTCCTTTCTGTGTAGCATCGTTTGAGTTCTTGCCTGCTTCTCTTGTTGCCAACTGTACATCTGCAAACGCAGTGATGATCATGGAACTGAATTTGTCTACGAAGTTAAAAGGTCATGACTCCAGAAACATAAGCGTGATCAGCGTCACCCATATTCTGGGGTAGAGCCACCCTGGGTATGGCAGATACTGCCATGCCATGTTTTGTCAGAAGCTAGAGCTCCACTTGGCTTTCATGAACTATGCCAAGGCTCTAGTATAGCAGTTCTTAATCTGTGGGTTACAACTATCAGAAAGCAACAATTTCTGATGGTTTTTAGGAACCGAGACACCCCTCAGGAGTACAAATATTGTTAGGAAGTAGCAACGAAAATAAATTTGTGGTTGGGGGGGGGTTTCCTAAGACCATCAGCAATATGTATTTTCCCATGGCTGTGACCCACAGCTTGAGAACTGCTGTTCTATTGTAACTCATAGGGTTTTCTGTGAAACTATGTGGCCCACTCGTATTAGGAAAGGGCACATTTCTCTAGCTGCCCAGTGAATGATAATGTTCACACAATGTATAAACATAACCAATTATCTCCTAAGTCCAGTGAGTGCATAGAACCTTTACTGTTTTTTCTTACAAGGACAGCTGGCATGACTGTCCTACAGCAATCTACAGGGTAACTGATAGAGAATTGGTTAGCATGTTGAGTGACGTGGGGAGGATCCTAACTCACTGTATTCCGTGGACAAACTACAGAGTGCTAGTGCACAGATTTTAGAAAACGCAGATCTGGCACTAGTAGTGTGAGGGCAATTTCTGATTCTCCTCCCTTTCCGGGATGAGCTGGGTCTCCAGCTCCAGAAAGAGCAAAGAACGTGCCTCTCACAATGCAGCCTGCGCTGGGGATCAAGAGAGTAGACATTCATCTGCAGACTTCTGTGAATCCCTTGGGACGGTTCACTTCACTTACACCCTGAAAAGGAGAAGAGCTAGCTGTCAAGAGCATCTCAAAGCCATCGCTCAGGAAGTGCCATCGCTCAGGGGTTGGCTGCTGGATATGAATGCAAAGAGCCAGGCATAAGGAAAGGCACAAAGTCTGCCATGCTCTGCTTCAGGAGAGAGGTGGTTCAGGAGAGAGGTGGGACCAGAGGGCTGGTCCCAGCACTGCTGGCCTCCCGGAGGGTTTGGTTCATCTGCATCAGCAGGTTCCTCCCTCTGTGGCCAATTTTATTCTGGACGGTCTGGGTGGACTGAGGTTCTCTGTAGATCAATGGTGGATCTGATTCACTTTTCATTGCTGCTTTTTTTTTTTTTTTAAGATTTATTTATTTATTATTTGTAAGTACACTGTAGCTGTCTGTCTTCAGACACACCAGAAGAGGGCGTCAGATCTCATCATGGGTGGTTGTGAGCCACCATGTGGTTGCTGGGATTTGAACTCATGACCTTCTGAAGAGCAGTTGGTGCTCTTCCCCACTGAGCCATCTCACCAGCCCCTCATTGCTGCTTTTAAAGACTTGATACAGAATCTAAGAACAGTGTAATTGGCATATCATTTGTTCATGTTGCTGGGCTCCAGTGCTCATTTTCCTTGGACAGCAGAGCTGTCAGAGCTCAGTTTTGGTTTGGACCACATCCTAGGTGACTAAGTTCCTGTGGGACTTGATATCTGAGCAGTGTGTCCTTCACACCACTCCCAGGGGTCAGAGCCTCTCCCAATGGTGACTTTTATTGGGGAAGAGCCCCCACAGGCCAGCACATAACACCTGCAAGTGCCTCCAGGCCCAGTGCTGCTAATAGCTGAATGAATATTCCTATCCCCACATTATCTGTGGAGGGCTCCGTTAGCCCCATGTCCTAGAAAGAAGTGGCCTGGGGTTCTGCAAAGAGAGCCCCCAAGTAGCTCTGTCAGTCTCTGCTTGGGCTGGATGGCAGATGAGCCCAGAATTTGGGGGAGACAGTAGTTTAAAAATCTTTTTAAAAATTGAACTGACTAGGAATTCAAAATGGATGGATTAGTTACATAGCTCCCCGAGGCAAGCAATAAGACTCCAGATTCAGTTGTCTCTTCCAGCTCTGTGAGTCTGTGAAAGGATTCTAGAAGGCAGCTCTGCCCACCTTCTAATCGCACGTCACACCGGAAGGCCCTCCATTAAGTACATTCCCACAGTTAGTTCTCTCCTGTCCCAATCCAGGCAGAGAGTGTTTTTTAATCTCTCTGCCTGATTCGCGTGACTAGTGTTAAAAATGCTAGCTGCTCTTTTTTTTTTTTCAGAAAGAATTTAATGTAACCAAATTCTGTTAGACTTTAGTATCAGTTTTTCTTGGCTCTAAACATCCTTTCTTCATGTCTGAAATTTCCAGTTTTTGTTTTTGTGTTGTTTTGTTTTACTTTAGCCCGCAGAGTCCCCTGGGAAACGAGCAACAAAGCGAATCACAAGGACAAAAAGCACCTAGTCCACCAAGCTGTGCTTTTATTCCCAGCCCTGGTTTTTGCTCTTTTGGTCCTCAGTGAATTGTCGGATACTTCCTGGATAAATTCTATCTCATTCCTTTGTTCTCAGCTCATCCTTTTTCCCTCTTCATTCAGCATTCTTGGAGAATGTGTAGCTTACCTCACTAGACTGGGCAAAATGGTTCTCACAATATGGATATATCAATCAAGACTGGGGAGACTCTGCAGAGCTTGTCCCGGACTTAGATGAGTTTGAACCATCATGATCCTCATGGAAACACCAACTCAGGCCGGCAGGAGAACAGGGCTGACAGCCCTTCACCTAAAGGCCACCTGTAGGCAGATACTACGTGCTTCTGTACATGACAATCTTGAGTCCTTACTAAACACTATTTTCTTTCTTTCTTTTTTATTTTTAAAGATTTCTTTATTTTATGTAAACACACTGTCACTGTCTTCAGACACACCAGAAGAGGGCACTGGATCCCATTACAAATGGTTGTGAGCCACTATCTGGGAATTGAACTCAGGACCTTTGGAAGAGCAGTCAGTGCTCGTATCTGCTGAGCCATCTCTCCAGCCCTTAAACAGTTATTTTCAGCACTCCATTTAGTCCCTTACCAATCCCATGAGGCAGGAGCCATATCACAGATCTGAATACTGAGGCCAGAGAGGCTAAAAGAAGGCAGTTCTGCTGTCTGCACTCCAATCCTCACCCCCGTCCCACCCCCTGCTGTCCTGCCTCCTCTTTGCATTAATCTTTGACTCCTTTGAAAGCTACTTTCAGCTGATTTTGCTTGAAGCGAGTAGGGGCAAGTTATTAATCACTGCTTTTCAACCATGTCCTGGTTAGTCAGTGATGATACATCCCTATGGAAAAGAGGGTGATAATTATGTTTACCAATTTTTGGTCCCTCATTTCCTTGCATATAAATCCACTGACATTATGGACTTTGAAGAAAAAAAAAAAAGTCTTATCAGAAGATGACCAATTTGTATACATCGAGAAGTGAAAAGCCAGAGTGTGCACGAGAATGGTGTTTATAAATGTCATTGACTAAAACCCAAGAAGTTAAATTAATCTGACAGAGACTTAATGATGTACATAATGATTATGTTGCGTGGCACTTAGGCATCAGTGAGGAGCATCCTACAGAAATGAGTGTCACTGGAGTGAATTTAGATAGGTTTTCTTTGATAATGTTGTTAGCCAACATTTTCCAGCTATGCATATTGGTTTAAAACAAAGGAAGATTATTGGCCCTCACGATGGAAATATTAGGGGTGGGTTTAGTTACTGATACTCCCTCTCTTTCTGCTTCCCCAATGCAGGGCCTCATGTAGCTCAGACTGGCCCCCAACTCCTTATATAGCCAAGAATGACCTTGAACTTCTGATCTTCCTGCCTCTACCTGCCCAATGCTTGGATTATGGGTGTACACCACCTTTCACAGATTGAAATGTCTCTGGTCAAAGCAACTCAATTCTAGATGCAGAAAGGGACATTTGGATGCAAGTGTTATAGAAAAGGCAAAAGTGAGATGAAGCGTAGCCAGAGTAGAATTCAAATGTCACATTGTGTCTGATTTTGATAAAGAAGGGGAGGAAGGAGACAAGGTTAAGTGTGACAGTGTCAGATGGTCTAGAGCATAGTAGATGATTACAGTTCATAACGAATTGCTGAGTACTTTAGAGAAGGTAACAGAGAGGATCTTTCATGTTTCCAATACAAGAAAAGGATACATAGTTGAGGTTATGAGTACTTTAATTACCCAGAGTTGGCTATTACACATTGCAGCCCTATACTGAAATGTTACACTCTAATCCACTGATACCTACAGCTATGATGTGTCTAATAAAAATACAGATAGGTTTTTTTTTTGTTTTTTTTTTTTGTTTTTTTTTTTTTTAGAAGGAGGCAAGAGCAGGCTGGTGAGATGGCTCAGAGGGTAAGAACACTGACTGCTTTACCGAAGGTCCTGAGTTCAAATCTCAGCAACCACATGGTGGCTCACAACCATCTGTAATGAGATCTGATGCCCTCTTCTGGTGCGTCTGAAGACAGCTACAGTGTACTTATGCATAACAATAAATAAATAAATCTTTTTTAAAAAAAGAAGGAGGCAGGAAAGAAAATAACACACAAAAGTAACAGAAGGAAGAATCCTGAAGACTGAGGACAGAAACAAACTCTCTTGGCTTCCAAGTTTGCTGACATTAGCTCAGTAGCTGAACACGGAGAACGGTCCCCAGACTCATCTTACAATCTGTTGTACTGGTTCTTTCAAGGCTTTTTAGTTTATCCAATGAAAACTCAAGCTTATAAACTCAGTGATAGGAGCCCGGACAATCCTTGCTGAATTGTGTCATTATTCCAACTAATGAGAATCACAGGTAAAAGACCGGAAGGGAAACTTGGCTCTCAGCCATCCAAGGCCCCTCCTGACATTTCTTAAGGAAATCAGACTTCAATTTCTTTGCTGTTATAATCTGCCATTTTGCTAAGCAGACTTCATAGTATCTTGAATTTGAATCAAGGAGAGAGGGGTGGGAGAGAGAAACAGCGCCAGCAACAGTTGTTAGCCGTGGCTGGTAAGCCACAGCAGTAAGGGTATCTCCTACATTGGAGATGTTGCTCCCCTCAGAGTGACATCATCCGAGTTGATTGTTAGAGTTTGAAAATGTTTTTGAGAGGCTGGTCCCCAGGGCTACCCGCTCTGAGACTTGACTACACAGGTCAGAGCCCTTAAGGTATTCTAAAGACTTCCTACTGAGTCTGCAATACAAGTACCAAAAAGTGACAATATAATTTCAAGTGTTTTAAATTAATTAATTGACTGATTAATTAATTGCACTACTAGGAATCAATACCAGGGCCTCTCACATACTGGCAAGTGTTTTACCACTGAGTCACAGGTTGGTTCCTTGTTTATTTTCAAATTATTTATTTATTTATTTATTTATCTATTTATTTATTTTTATGATATTCACCTCTCGGTAGGAGAAAGAGTTGAAGATACTTGTCAAACAATGTTCTAAAAATAGCAATAAAGAGAAGCAGCACCAGAAAATTGTCCTAATCACCCAGTTTCCTATAGAAAAATAATGGTGTCATGGTCATTTCTGCACTGTGTCGCTGGGCAGTTATGAACAGTGATGACAGGAAGTGCTAGGAATGGCGTGACACAGACCAGCCACGGATAAAACAGAGCCAGGTGAGCACAAAGAACGAAGTGCCTCTTATCTTTCATTTTTTAAACTAAAAAAGGTTACATTTATTTGTGTATGTGTGTATGTGTGTGTGTGTGTCTGTGTCTGTGTGGTGTGTATGGTGTGTGTGTGTATGTGTGTGTGTCTGTGTGTGTGTGTGTGTGTCTGTGTGTCTGTGTATGTGTGGTGTGTATGGTGTGTGTGTGTATGTGTGTGTGTCTGTGTGTGTGTGTGTGT
>JADRCC010265938.1:1780-16462 GCA_019843855.1 Hylomyscus alleni | reverse complement strand
GAGAGAGAGAGAGAGAGAGAGAGAGAGAGAGAGAGAGAGAGAGAGAGAGAGAGAGAGTGTACAGCCATAACAGACAAGCTTTCTAAAGGGTTTAGTGAGTGGGCTTGATGCTTCCATAATTACTGCCTCATACTCTAGGAGTCGTCTGTTTCTGAGTGCTTCTTGTTCACTAAACTCGGGATTCATGATACCCTGGGAAGTTATCTGAGGACATCAAGCTAATAAGCTAATAATAGACTTCATTTCTTTATCTTGCTCCCTCTAATCGGATAGCCTGTGGTTGCTGTTATTGCTAGGTGGCTCTAGGAAGGACAGAAAGATCCCTAGCCACAGTTGCTTTTCTAGAACTAGTATTTGCTGAGCTTAAAGTTTTTCTTTGTCCTTTTCATACATTTGTAAAATAATTTTACTCATTCTCACTACATCTTCAATTCTTCCTCCCAAGTTCCTTTCCCTCTCTCACTGGGATTCTTGTCAGCAAGTCCCCCTCAAAGTTTCGTGTGTTCTTTTTGTGTGAGGCCAAGGGAGTTTAATAAAAAGGCATTTTCTCTCTCTCCTTTTTTAAATTAAAAAACAAAACATAGCAAAGCAAACCGACTTTTGTTTTTACATGTATGAGTGTTCTGCCTGCGTGTTTGACTGTGTATCACATGCGTGCCTTGTACCTCCAGGAATCAGAGAGGCTGTCACGTCCCCTGGAACTGGAGTTACAGACAATAGCAAGTTCCCATGTAGATAGTAGGAAATGAACCTGGGAACTCTAGAAGAGCAGCAATTGCCTTTAACCACTGAGCCATCTCTCCAGCCCCTTAGAGTCTCTTGCTCAAGTATTTCGACCATTTAGAAGTTTCTGCAGTAATCCCAATCTGCTGCAACAAGAAGCTTCCCCGATGATAGCTGGGCTCAGCATTGATCTGTGAGTATAAGCATGAATATTTAGAAGGCGGTTGGACAAGATCATCTAGCTAAACAACACTAGTAGGTTTCTCCCTGGAACCTATGACCACAGGTTTATAGAACCTGTGACCTGGGCCTCAACTTCAGCCCTAAGGAGGTTGGTAATCCCCATAACAATCATGCCATATTACACTGGAGAACACATCTTCCCTGGCAGGTCATTATTGTAACTCATAGGATGCTGATGTATGTTGCTGGAAATATTAAAAAGATGGGTAAGTTCCTGTGCTACACCCAGCTACTCTCAGCCCCGGCCATCTCACCGGACAGTTCTTATCTCATGGAGACTATCTGACTCAGAGCTCCAAAAATCTCTCCACCCAGCTCGATACATTCCCACTGGCAGGTTGTTACCACGCCAGCCTCATGCTTTGAAACCCCCATGGCCTTTGTGGTGTACATCTGGCAAACCCACGCTTTGCTTCCGTACCACCCTCACCTCATTGTCCTCCCATCCTTTGACCTCCTGACCCCATCTCCTTCCCTTCTGACTTCATGTCCTGATGTGTCCTGTCTCCCTGCCCCCAATGGCCCACTTCTATCTTTATATCTTTTTTTTTTAAAGATTTATTTATTTATTATATGTGAGTACACTGTAGCTGTCTTCAGACGCACCAGAAGAGGGCGTCAGATCAGGTGGTTGTAAGCCACCATGTGGTTGCTGGGATTTGAATTCATGACCTTCGGAAGAGTAGTTGGTGCTCTTACCCGCTGAGCCATCTCTCCAGCCCCTATCTTTATATCTTTTATCTTTATATTGTGTTTGACTTCTAAGAAAACAACAATTGGGGCAGTTTTAGAGTAGAAATTTAAATTGTTTTTGAGACAGGATCTTGCTATATAGCCTTGATTGGCCTGAAACTCACTATATAGACCAAGCTGTCTTCATACTCCGAGATCTGCCTACTTTTGCCTCTGGAGAATTGGAATTAATTGACATGTACCACCATGCCCAGCAATATATATATCTCACACCATTGGTGGCTTAATAGTATTAATATAGTCATCCAAATTTAAGTTATCTTTTATATTTTATTGGTTTTTTGTCTTTATTTTTGTTCTTTAAAAAGTGATTTTATACCTGGGTGTTATGGCACAGGCTACTAGCAATCCCAGCAATAGGGAAGCAGAGGCAGGTGGATCTCTGAATTTGCCTTGCCTACCTAGTAGTTTCAGGACATTCAGAGCTACACAGAGGAAACCCGGACTTGAAAAATAAAAACTAAAAATTCAGAAAAAAATTTATGTAGGTGTTTTGTGTGCTTGTGTTTCTGTGCACCATGTATGTGCGGTTCCTTCAGAGGCCAGAAGAGAACATTGGAACCCTTGAGCTGGAGTTTAAGAGGCTTGTTACCTGCCATTTGAATGATCATTTCTTCAGCCCTGTGTTTGTCTTACTTAGGAAGGGTCTTGGGTGACTGGCCTTGAACCTGCTCTGCGGCCAAGGGTAACCTTTAATACCTGATGCTCCTGCCTCTACTCCCCAAGTGCAGGGTTACAGTTGTGTGCTATCATGCTCAGATTTTTCTGTCTACTGTTTGGTTTGTTTGTTTGTTTTGTTTGTTTGTTTGTTTTTTTGATACAGGGTTTCTCTGTATAGGCCTGGCTGTCCTGGAACTCACTCTGTAGACCAGGCTGACCTCGAACTCAGAAATCCGCCCGCCTCTGCCTCCCAAGTGCTGGGATTAAAGGCGTGTGCCACCACCGCCCGGCTTGTGCCCTGCTTCTTACACGAGGCTTTAAGATAGGAACTAGGGCTTCATCCTTGCAAGGTTACACACTGAGTCATTTTCTGAGCCCCCTAATCTTCATATTTTAATTAGCATATAAAATTATAGGTTTCCTGTGTCATTCTCGTGCCTACTTAGTTGTGGTTGATTCTGTCCCTATCACCCCCATCCTCACTATACCCTTCTGTTCCTAGTCTTATCTTTCTCATTTTTATATTGCAGGATTCTATTACCCACTCCGGATCTCCTGCTTACGGCTTTTCCCAACCCATAGACCCATTCCTTTCTAGTTTTCTGGCCCCTACACTTTATTACACATAAATACACTTATATAACAATTATAAGCTAGAAGATTGGTTGTAATTGGGTCTTATGGTAGATCTCTCTTTTTTTTTATTCATTAATTTATTTATTCACTTTACATCCAGATCACAGCCCCACTTCCCTCCTCTCCTTCCAGTTCCACTCTTACAAATCCCTCCCCTCACTACCCCTCCCCTTCTTCTCAGAGATGGGGAAATCTTTCTTGGGTACCACCTTGCCCTGGGACTTTAAGTCCCAGCAGGACTTAGGCTCATCCTCTCCCACTAAGGCCTGACCAGGAAGTCTAACTAGGGACAGGGGATCTAGTGACAGGCAGCAGGGTAGAGACAGCACCCAGCCCCACTCCCAAGCTCCAATGGTTAGGGCCTGCATACGATGACCAAGCTGCACACCTGCTACAAATGCGTAGGGTGCTTAGGTCCCGATAGCCCATGCATGCGCTTTGGCTGGTGGTTCAGTTTCTGTGAGCCCCCATGGGCCCAGGTTAGTTGACTCTGTAGGGCTTTTGTGTGGTTCTTGACCCCTCTGGCTCGTTCAATATCCCCCACTCTTCCACAAGACTTCCCCAGCTCTGCCTGACGTTTGGCTGCGGGTCTCTGCATCTATTTCCATTTGCTGTTGGATGAAGCTTCTCAGGAGACAGTTATGCTAGGCTCCTGTCTGCAAGTATAGCAGAGTATCATTAGTAGTGTCAGGAATTGATTCTCTCCCAATAGGATGGGTCTCAGATTGCGGCAGTCATTGGTTGGCCATTCCTCAATCTCTGCTTCGTCTAATAGGCAGGGCAAATTTTAGGTCGAAGGTTTTGTGGGTGGGTTGATGTCTCCCGTCTCCACCGGAAGTCCTACCTGGCTACAGGAGGTGGCCACTTGAGTCACCACATCCCCAGCTACTAGGAACCTCAGCTAGGGTTACTCCCACAGACTCCCAAGAGCCTCCCCCATCTAGATCTCCAACTAGTCCTAGAGATGCCCCCCACTGATTTCTGTTCTCATCCCAGCCCTACCCCCATACCCCAGTTATACTACTGCACTGGTTTCTACAGTGGTTGCACGAGTGACTAAGGGTTCCTTTTCCCCTACATCTTCAGCATTTTTGCCCTTTATCCTTGATGACTGCCATTCTGACTGGGACGAGAGGTAAGCTCAGACAGTAGTGTTTGCATCGTGCTGATGGCTAATGTTGTTGCACACTTTAAAAAATATCTATTGACCATTTGTGTTCTTTTGAGAACTGCCACTGGCCCACTTATTGGTTGGCAGTGTTTTGGGGGTGGGGGATTTGGGTTTGATACATACCCACAGCTTTCCTTAAACCCACAGCAGTCCTGTTTTAGCTTCCTGTGTCCTGGGATTGTAGGTGTGTGCCATTTCACATGGCTCTTGTTTATTTTTAATGTGCTTCTGCCTTGGCCGTTCACATTTCTGTTGCTGTGATAAAATTCTCTGACAACAGCAACTTAAGGGAGAAAGGATGTCTTTTGTTCCACGGTACAGTCCATCGTGGCAGGAAGTCCTGCCCCAGCAGGAAGTTTCAGGGTGGGAATGAATGAGGCAGTGGATCCCGCTGCACTTCAGTCAGGAAGCAGAGCACAGCTGCTGCTCAGCCAGAATTCCCATCTTTCTGCATTCTCAGACATCGGCTCAGAGAATGGTACTATCTACATTTACGGAGGTTCTTCCTACCTCAATAACCAAAAATACAATCTCTCATGGACATGCCCAGACCTAATCTAATTAAAGTTATCCCCCACGTGCACGCCTGGATGTTTGTTTCTTTGGTGATTCTAGATTCTGTCAAATTGACAATATTAACCATGACAGCTACTCAGCCCATCTCTCCAGGCCACGTTTCACAGCCCATTTGTCTTTGGGCTCTCAACATTTTTTTTTTCCTAGCCTAATATATAGTGTTTGATAAATAGGCAAATGGGTGAAAAGAGACCAAAAATATTAATCTTGTATCTCCAGAGTAAGAGATTTTCTTTTTCTGGTCTTGCTCTCTACCTCTCCTGGGGCTGCTTTCTCAGGCATATTAGTGGGTATGCTTTGATTTCTTGGGTCTCTGTGAGTGACTAGAATTGACCTCAGGTATGGTAGCCTTCTTTGGTTGTTAGAGGAGTTAGGGATCTAGACCTGGTCTCATCAGTGAGTCCTCTTCTCTAGCAGGAAGACCCTGGAGAAGAAGAAAATAGGCTATGGCAATTGTTAAGGTTCAAGAACAACCCCAAACTTAGGGCTTCAGGTCTTACCCTGATGGACAATATGCTTCTCATTAGGATAACATACTTGCATTTGGAGGTCGAATAGGAGAAAAGGCATCTCCACATTTTGGTCTTAAGGAACTTTAAAAAAAAACAGCCTTCCATGGTTATAGAAAAGCTCTTAGCAGAACTTTGTCTTCTCTCTGGTGCTTAGGCTCATTCATAAACAGAAAAGTGGATTTTAAAATGAATTGAGCCTTCAAACTAGCACTCAGGATCTAGGGAGAATAAAAGCCAAGATCTGCTTGCCTGATAGGTAAAATAGCAGGGAACGGTACAATCTTCTGACAATCTTTTCTAGTGAACTGCCTGCCATTCCCCTCTGGTACCTTAGTCAATACTGTGGGTGCTGGTGGCCAGTGAGTCCCCGGCGTGGAAGGGAACAGGGTTTTCAGCAATTAGTGGACCATCCTTTGGAGATATATTGTTGTCTTCCCCTACGTCACTTTTATTAGAGGCTCTATCCCATTCATGACTCAGGTCATATCTGGATGTGTACAAGTCAGAGTCTTAACTCTGTTCTCCCCACAGTTGCAGTGACCAACTTGGGCCAGGGGTGGAGGGAATCAGCTGGATCACCAACCAGAGTGGATTCTCTACCCCACCGTTATGAGTCATACTGCCTTTCTTCCTTCTTATTCCAGATGCGGGTTCTGTTCACGAAGAAGCAGATGACCAATGGATCATATGAGTGTGAGGAGACAGGGAAGAACAGAGGCCTAAGGATGAGCCCGGCTATGAGCAATGAACAACATTTATTGTGTGGCTTAGGATGTGAGAAATACATCTCACAGAGTGAGAAGGCAAGGTGCCGAGACCCTTGTCTCACTAGTGAGAGATGATTGAAGAAAGTCCAGGGTGTTAGATCTGAAAAATGTGAGTTTGTCAAGTCACATCTCTCCTTGCTCATCAGAAGAGGAGACCAAGATACACACAGGATCAGCTAACATGACTGCAATGAGACTTAACCAAGTGACACAGAGGTTCTTGGTAGGGTGGTGAGCTGGTGAGTGTCATCAGATACATGACAGGTTGGTGAACCATGGACTTGGGCTTCCAGGGTACAATAGGCACAGAGAGAGAGAACAGGTGTAGCAATAAGGCTCTGTGGATGTGAGAATCTCCCCATTCCTCTTCCACCAGTGCTTCTAAATTTCTCACAGAGATACAAGGAGGAGAAGGGGAGAGCTCAGAAGGACAGTGCTACCTGTGGAGCCAACTAAGGGTGACTTACTCAGAAATGCCCACCTGCAAGTGCTGGTGTTCATGTCTCAAAATTCAACTAGCCCACATAGGAAACCTGGAACGTTAGGCTATGCCACTGTTTATCTGTCCATTTAAAAAGAAGACAGAATTTACTAGGTGGTGGCCCACACTTTTAATCCCAGCATTCAGGAGGCAGAGGCAGGCAGAACTCTTGAGTTCAAGGCCAGCCTGGTCTACAGAGTGAGTTCCAGGACAGCTAGGGCTACAGAGAGAAACCTGGTCTTAGAAACAAACAAACAAACAATGTGGGAGTGTGTGTGTGCGTGCGTGTGCGTGTGCGTGTGCGTGTGTGTGTGTGTGTGTGCGCGTGCGCGTGCGCGCGCGTGCGTGTGCGTGTGTGTGTGTGTGTGTGTGTGTGTGCGCGCGTGTGTCTGCATATGCCTGCAGAGGCCAAAAGAGGACATCAGGTGCTGGCATTGCAGGTGGTCATGAGCGGCCTGACATGGGTGCTTAGAGACCTAACTTAGGTCCTCTGGAAGAGCCCCAAGAACTCTTAGTCACTCAGATACCTCTCTAGTCCCCAGTAAATAGAAATATTTTAAAAATTATTCTATTTTCTCAGTCTTTTCATGGACTCCGTACAGTTATATTTTTCTGAATCATCATCTGAGAGTAGATTGCATATATATGTATCACATTCCTTCCCCTTGAAAGCATCAGTATTTCATAAGAACAAGACTATTCTTGTACACAACACAGTACAGTCATCAAGTACAGTAAATTTAACACCTGTGCAGTACTACAATCGACCATCTGCATTCCAGCTTATTAATTAGCCTGAACATCCTTCTTGTCATTTCCCCATCTCTACTACAGAACCGTGTCTAGGATTCATATTACATTTACTGCTGCCATTTTCATTTAACCAGGAGTCGTTCTCCCCCCCCCCCGCTTTTGCTTTTGATAATGAAGAGTTTAATTTGTATTTCAGAACGGTGACAGAAAGAATAGCAAGAGTGACCAAAGATCAAAAACACAGCTGTCCTGGCAGTCAGAGGAAGGATTGAAAAGAGAAAGGTATCCACAAGCAAAGGGATAAAAAACCATGTTAAAAATGGCAACATTGCTCTTTCCTGCGTGTGCAGAGTAATTCCACTGTCCTATTCTGTGAGAGTGAAATGTAAGACAGAACTTCATCACAAGTCATGAGACACAAGTGTTGATGGTTGTCACTGAACCGCAATGAGAACATCGGCGAACAGGCATGAGGCATAGCGTTCACAGCATCGAACAGTTTGAAACCAACTTACTGTATGGTTTTACACATTGGTGTGATGTATTTTCAGAGTACAATGCATATTTATCCTTCATTATATTATCCTTTCTCTTTGTTTTCTTTTCCTTCGAGTTCTTTTTAAAGAGCACACTTATATTCTTTTTCAATTTAGTTCGTTATACTTAATTGAAATATTCTCTGTCAGTTTCTCGATTGCCCATATTGTCCTGTCTCACTCCCTGTCCTCCGACTGAAATCCTTCTTCCCTTTGTTCCCTTCCTCTGTGTGTCCGTCCCAGTGAGTTTAAGTAGGACTGTCTGTATAAGGATGGATGGGAGGGGATTTACTGGAATATTGATGACTTCCCAGAGGCTATATCACTGAATAAAACATTTCCCTTGTCCCTGGCACCCATTAATTGCCGATAGCTCCTCAGAGAGGCATGGGACCTTCTCCCATTCACAATGGCATATCAGTGAGCCCAGTCTTGTACAGGTCTTATGCAAGTAACCACGACGGCCACGATAACACCAACCATGTCACGTGCAGAAGATGTTTGCAGCACTCCTTTCCACTCTCCAGCTTTTACTTTCTTCCTGAACCCTCTTCCATAGTTTTCCTTGAGTACAGGGGTGTGTGGGTGGTGTAGATGACTGGTTAGGGCTTGGCCCTCAACAGTCACTCACTGTCAGCCCTTTATCCAGTGATGAAACTGTCAACTCTTGCCCACTGTAAAAAGATGCTTCTCTGGTCACAACTGAGAGGCGGGGCTAGCCCATGAGTACAAGGTAACTAGAGGGCAACTTGTTATCTCTTTTTAGCAAAATCACAGTAATAGATTATCCACTGGGGCCAGTGACCTCCCAAGGCATGAGGTTCTGAACAGATTTACACACGCTGGCATGCTTACAAGACAAGTGCCTCACGGAATCGCCACCACAGCCGCCTTCCTATCTCTTCTGTGCTTTACTTCTGAGGACCCTTGTGATTACATTAGGCATGGCCAGATAACCCAGACAATCTTCTTATCCTTTTTAACTGAAGTTAATTTTTTTGTCATATTCTTTAAAATTTATAAAATATTATAACTATAAAAATGAGTATTATACACGTTGTTTGATATAAAACAACAATCAATTTAACAGTCTTATGTAGATGCTTGTCTACAGCAATACTGAAAATATATACGTTTTTCTCAATATAAATTTTAAATAACCCCAAACATATTAACTGTATATTTTAGAATAATACATCACTACTAGTATTTTTTTAAATGAACATAAATATATAAAGTCTTTTTGTTTGTTTGTTTGTTTTGTATTTAGTAGAGCTTAAAATCTTGGTTCTTACGGTGGTACAAGCCTGAAATAAGAACAATTTTTAGACATTGGATTTCATTGTAATAAGGCTGTACCTCAATAACCCTCAAATCACCGAAGGATTTTACCTCCATCGTAGCTAAGCTGAGAGTTGATAGTTCTGCTACACCAAGGAATGAATTGTAGGCACGAGTTTTGGAAACAGACTTCCTGCTATGGTCAAAGCTATTTAACTTGAGTGAGTGACTTTATTCTCAGCCCACAGAGAACAGGTTACATTTATTTAAGAAATGCTGTGTGTGTGGGCTGGAAAGATGGCTCAGCCGTTAAAGGCTAGGCTCACAACCAAAAATATAAGAAATGCTGTGTGTATTAAGATGGTCTATCCATAAAGTCATTCACAAACTGTTTCAGTGAACAATAGTTCTGCTTGGAGAGTGGCACAGACATTAGGTGAGGGTAAGAATCTGGTTCATTGGCTGTGATAATTTGGAAAAGCATTCATCTCAGAGAAAGAGTAACTTATAAAGTCCTCTTCTTCAAACTTGATACAAGAGTTACAAACGTCAAACAAAGCATTCAGTCTAACTCTTTGTTGTTCTCTTACAAGCCACCTCCCAAGTTAATTATCTACGTTTCTTTTGGCTGTATAAATACTTTTGAAATATGTAAGCTTTTCTGAAAACCATAGTATAGTGTAAAAATATGAAATAAACAATACTATTAATAGAGAGGCTGAGATAGGAGAAGCAAGATTTCAAGACCATTTTGAGCTGCGGCTGACCCAGTCAGGGTCCCTCAACCCGGGAGAATCAGGGTTCCAGTACTCAGGTGGACAAGGAGTCGGCAAGTGACAAACAGACATGAACACAAGAGAGTGCTGAATCTGAGTGTAATTTCTCAAAGTAAGCATCAGACTTTTATGGTCATTACAGAAGAAATAAGGAAGTTAGGTCATACACCAGTCAAGGTACATTGAGGTTATCCCATGCATAATGATTTTATAGAAAAATATATACATGAAAATTAGCAGTAACTAGGCAGTGATTACAACTGAAATAAAGTCAGCCTTATCTAAGGTCAGCTTATTCTTAGAAGCCAGGTGTAAAGGCTTCAGCCCGAGCCATAGTTTCAGTTCTAGTCTACTGTACAACCTACCACCAGCCAGCCCTTAGTAAACACCCAACTCTGCTATTCTTCTGGGCTAGCAGAAGTATACACCAGGGGTCCCATTCTTGCTAACCTTTCCATGAATAATACAATACTCTAGCTCCTTCTTAAGCCACAAAATCTTCTTCCTAGACCATTGTAAATTCCTGTATGTGGGAGTGACTCAGCTGCTATTTTATGTATTTGTGGTGGACCTCCATTTGCCAGAGGAGCCCACCAGTTTTCTTCTATGATGTAATGTAGTCTATCATACGTGACTGTAATGAGAATTCTAAATTTACTTTGTTGAACTTGCCCTGGCATTATTAACTCTTATCCAGTAAACTGCAATGCCCGATTTCTTTCACCATCTCTCTTACAACGCTGGAGGCAATTTGTCTGAATAAGTGACATTCTTTACGAAATTCCAAGTCCAAGGTTGGCTCAGCATTGACTAGGATGTTGGAACACTGGTAGAGGCCAGGAAACAACTCCAATCTAACTTGGCTATTTGTCAAATTGTTCCTTGGGGGCACCTCTATACCTACGATAGAACAATACTGAAAGAAGGCATACTAAACCCTCCATCTACTATTGCAAGGACAAATCTGGACCACATCCATGTTAGGGGATACCAAGGACTTCCAGGAGACCAGTTTCCTTGAAACTTTTTGCCTCAGGACTGCGGCCAAGCTTTTGGACTTGTCACACAGACTCCACTGGAGTGGGTGTGGCAATTATGTGGTACATAGCAAGACACTGTCACATACAAGCAAGTGTATATGGATTGTAAAATATTGAACTTATTTCTCCAATTACCAAATTAGAGAGACCACCAGATGATAGCCAACAAATTTCCAATTCCTCATACTTTTAAATTTGAATTGATTAGGATAAGTTGGTAATATTAATTTTCATATTAAGAGATATTAAGAAAAAGTAATTGTTACTTCCTGTTGTTTTTGTTGTAAGGAGTGGAATTAGGTTTGTGTGGGTTTGTTGAAAGATTACTTTCTTGCTTCTTCTAGGGTGTAGTTTTGCTCCTTATGTTGGCATTTTCCATCTATTATCCTTTGTAGGGCTGGATTTGTGTAAATTTTGTTTGTCATGGAATATCTTGTTTTCTCTATCTATGGTAATTGAGAGTTTTGCTGGGTATAGTAGCTAGGCTGGTATTTGTGTTTTCTTAGGGTCTGTATGGCATCTGCCCAGGATCTTCTAGTTTTCATAGTCTCTGCTGAAAAGTCTGATAGGCCTGCTTTTATAGGTTACTTGATCTTTTTCCTTTACTGCTTTTAAAATTCTTTCTCTGTTTAGTGCATTTGGTGTTTTGATTATTATGTGACAGAAGGAATTTCTTTTCTGGTCCAGTCTATTTGGAGTTCTGTAGGCTTTTTATATGTTCATAGGCATCTCTTTCTTTAGGTTAGGGAAGTTTTCTTCTATAATTTTGTTGAAGATATTTATTGGCCGTTTAAGTTGGGAGTCTTCACTCTCTTCTATATCTATTATCCTTAGGTTTGGTCTTCTCATTGTGTCTTGGCTTTCCTGGATGTTTTGGGTTAGGAGCTTTTTGCTTTTTGCGTTTTCTTTGACTGTTGTGTCAATGTTTTCTATGGTGTCTTCTGTCCCTGAGATTTTCTCTTCTATATCTTGTATTCTGTTGGTGATACTTGCATCTATGACTCCTGATTTCTTTCCTAGGTTTTGTATCTTCAGGGTTGTCTCTCTTTCTGACTTCTTTATTGCTTCTATTTCAGTTTTTAGATTCTGGATGATTTTGTTCATTTCCTTCACCTGTCTGATTGTGTTTTCCTGTAGTTCTTTAAGGGATTTTTGTGTTTTCTCTTTAAGGGCTTCTAGCTGTTTACCTGTGTTCTCCTGTATTTTTTTGAGGGTGCTATTTATGTCTTTCTAAAAGTCCTGTATCATCATCATGAGAAGTGATTTTATATCTGAGTCTTGCTTTACCAGTGTGATTGTATGTCCAGGACTTGCTATGATGGGAGTATTGGGTTCTGATGATGCCAAGGAACCTTGATTTGTGTTGCTTATGTTCTTAGGCTTGCCGAGAACCATCTGTGCTCTCTAGTGCTACCTGCCCTTGCTAAATCTGAGTAGAGCCTGTCCTTCCTGTGATCCTGTGATCCCTGGAAGTGTTAGAGCACCTCAGAGTGGAGCTTCCTCTGGGTGTTGTGGGACTGACTGAGGAGTTTGCTCCCAAGATCTGCTCAGGCCACTGGCCCAGACAGACCCAAAGGAACCAGTGCCACTGGGCTGGTGGAGTTCCTGTGTGCCTGGGTCCTGCTGGTCCAAGTTACTCCAGGTGTTGGGACAGATGTTGTGTCCTCCTCACCTCTGATCCTGGATGTGTTAGAATGCCTGGGAGTGGAGTGGAGCTTCCTCTCTGAGTGTTGTGGGACTGGCTGAGGAGTTTGTGGCCCAAAGTCTGCTCAGGGCACTGGTCCAGACAGAACCAGAAGGAACCAGTGCCACTGGGCTGATGGAGTTCCTCTGTGCTGGTTCCAGGGCACCAGCTCAGACAGACTGGATGAAGTTAATTTTTTAAAACAAGATCTTGCCATGTTGTCTAGGCCCCAAACTCCTAGGCTCAGGTGATCTTCTTGCCTTAGTCTTCCAAGGAGTGGAGCTGTAGTTGTGTGCCACCATACCTAACTTCCCCAGTTAGCAGCTGTCTGTCTTCTAAACCTTCTCACCTAAGTCATAGTCTCTGGGAGATTGGGCACTGACATCCATGCGTGTGTGACAGGAGACTGTGGAATTCTGACTGCTGTGCGATGTATTTTATCCATTTTTTTTTAAATCTGGAAACAACTTAGGTAAAGACAAAAAAAAAAAAAGAAAAAGAAAAGAAAATTAAAACTCTTGCACTACTGAAATGTAGGATTATTTGTCATAGGAAATCAGCAACACCTGGTGACTTCAAAGAAATTTTGACAGAAAATAAAAGTTCCCTGTAATAAAGCTCTAATGGCAGAGAATGCAAATTTTCCCTGCTCCAGAGAAGAAGGACAGCGATTCTCCTATACCTTTTTTTTTATTGTTGTTGTTTTGAGGCAGGGTTTCCTGTGTAGCCCTGGCTGTCCTAGAATTCACTCTGTAGACCAGGCTGGCCTCGAACTCAGAAATCCACCTGCCTCTGCCTCCTGAGTGCTGGGATTAAAGGTGTGCGCCAGAGGTGGTGGCACATGACTTTAATCCCAGCACTTGAGAGGCAGAGGCAGGTGGATTTCTGAGTTCGAGGTCAGCCTGGTCTACAGAATGAGTTCCAGGACAGTCAGGGCTACACTGTCTCGAAAAACCAATAAATAAACAAATAAAAAAGTCTCCTATACCTTTTAAAGCATATTCTGATCTCACACATCTGCATATGGCAGCAACTAGGCTGACAACCCACATGCCTTGGAGGACCCAGAGTCATTTCCCAGCATCCATATGGTAGTTCATAGCCATCTGTAACTCCAGTCCCAGGGGGATCTGATGCCCTCTTATGTCCTCTATGAATATTGCATGCATATAGTACATAGACATCTGTGGGCAAAATATCCACAGGTATAAAATAAAAACAAGGACAAAACAAAACAGCTGTGGGAAGCCGCCCATCATTAAAATGGCGCTGATGAGCGAACACAGCCTCTCGCCACTAGATGGCGCTGACTTCCCGGGCCTTCCCAAGCTAATGCAAATGAAGCTTGGCCCTAACCAATCACTGAAGCTTGCCCCTAGCCAATCATCTGCACCTATGCAAATGCAGTACTTTTGGTGCACCAATCCCAGCCGCCTGGAGTCCTATATAAGCAGGGCTTCTTCGGGCCTTTGGGTCTTTCGTCTCAGCAAGCAAGAAACCTACAAGAGCTGTAACACAATAAAGAACTGCGCTGGAAGGATTCCTCGAGTGACGCGTCGTCCTTTGCCCGCGGCAACAGCTGAAGTAATGATGTATGCTACAACATAGACAGACCTTGAAAATATTACAGGAAGCAAAAGAAGCTACTTGCAAATGGCCATATAGACTATGGTTCCTCCTCTATGAAATGTCTGGAATAGACAAGTCTATAGATAAGGAAATCAGATTAGCAGTTGCTGAGGGCCAGGGAGGAGAATGAAGAATAGGGAATGGCTATGGGTGGGCACAAAGCTTACTTCTGAGGTAATGTAAACCTCCTGGATATTAGATGATGCCTTAGTGTTCTATTGCTATGAGGAGCTGCATTGACCGAAGCTACTTACAAAAGAAAGCATTTAATTGGGGGATTGCACACAGTTTCAGAGGGCTAGCTCGTGATCATTACGGTAGGGAGCATGGCAGCAGGCAGGCAGGCAGCCGTGGTGCTGGAGAAGTAGCTGAGAGCTTACATCTGATTCACAGACAGGCAGGAGAGAGAGAGAAAGGGGAGAGAGAGAGAGAGAGAGAGAGAGAGAGAGAGAGAGAGAGAG
>JADRCC010265930.1:502-17023 GCA_019843855.1 Hylomyscus alleni | reverse complement strand
TTTTTTTTTTTTAAATAAATCTTAAAAAAAAAAAACAAAAAACAAAAAAGAACTTGCCTAACATATACACTGTTTGTTTCAATACCCAGTGCTGAAAACTAAATAAATAAACAGAAGACCAAACCAACTGAGCAACATCTGCTAGTCTAGCTCGGTGAGTGTTCCATGTATGTCTTTCAGTGCTGAGTGGAGCCTTCTGTATGTCAAGTCAAGTAGGTCCACAGTCTGAATCCTTAGTGGTGCTCTCTCTTTGTGGTTTGGTAAGGCAGACACTTTATTTTTGCTCATCACCCAATAACATGCTATAAAAGGCTAAGGATTGGCTCTGAAACTCAGAACACCGGCACTGCCATCAATGCCGACTTCTACAGACATTTTCCAAGTGCTCACTAATACGGATCCAGACATCCTTCCAAGCACTGGGGTTAGGAACCAAGGATCCAGAAGCTGGTGTTCATCAACCTGCATGCCAGTGCCAGGAAGCGCTTTCAGCATTCCTCAGACCCTGAGCACTTAAGTACCCAATGGTTAAAAAGCACGTGGTACTCTGCTGCCTCAGAAGCATCCTCCACATCAAAGCGGTGGGAATCCCACGGGCATCGGCCCTTTCAGGAGGATCAAGCCCTTCTTTAACTGACAAGTCGTTCAAACACAGGCATTGGCTAGCTTTTGTCAGGGAGCCACATCTTACCACAGACTCTTTACCTGAAGTAGACGTGGATGAAGGAGAACTTCTTGGACAAGATGGTCATTTGGATTTTTAAATACACGTTATTAGGCTGTAAACAAAAAAAAAAGCAAGAAAGCAGACAATCAAAAGCCCCAAACGCTTGATGATGTGAGATGACATTTCAGTGTGAGGGTGGTATAGAAAGTGGCCAGATATCAAGACTTAATGTTATTCTGTAAAACAACAATTTGATTTAAAGTCAGCGTTTAAGTGGATTTTTTCCCCCCACTTAAACTTTTCAGGGCTGGGGAGATGGTTCAGTTGGGAATGTGGTTTGGCACTCAAAGCCTGCTGCATAAAAAGCGTGGTGTGGTCATCCTAGTACTGAGAGTGGGAGACAAGATCCCGGAGGCTTGCCGGCCAGCCGCCGTACCAGCTGAACCAGCACATCCCAGGTGCCACTCGGCTTCACGACAGGCATGGGGATGCACACATGATGTCCAGAGCAAAACCATCATCGTCAGGGTTGTCCATGAGCAAACAGCTTTGAGCTCCTTGTAGTATCTTGGCTCCTCACAGTGAAGGTTAGCATTGTAGAATGCTACAAAAAGGGGGCATGGCCAAGTCTTGGCGCGCTGTGTACGAGCTGAAAACAGGTTACTTTTGTTCAGTTCACAAACTCAAAGTTGCTATGCGGGTTGATAAAGCATAATGGAAAGTTGAAATCTGATGATATAGGCTTGCTCTCAGTCCCGAGCAGGATAAAGTCTATTGATGGTCATTGGGTTTCCCAGAGAGTGTCACTAGGGAGTAGTCAGGCAAGCATTTCTGTGCACACATTTCGGAGTCCTTCTCAGTGAATCCACCCTGTTTTCTCCTGTGTCGTCTGTGGCAATGGTTGGGGTACAGCTCTGATGCTCTGTAGGCTCCACAAGTAGAGTAGAAAAAGGCAAGTCCTTTCAACTAGAAAATAAAAACCTTGTTCTCAGAAGAAGCCATCTTGAGGTAAGCTACCACCTGATGTTAAAAGCCTTGTTTTGAGGTCATTAAACAAAATCTGCACCTTTTGACTTTTGAGACTGGCTCGTCTGCACTGGATTTTAGACCGTAACTTTGTTCCCCTCTGAAACTCTGTAATTAGCTTCCAGTCAATTACCCCCAAGTGAATGTTTGTTAACATAAACGTTTTTGAGTCACAGAATTAAATTTTTAAAAATGAGGCTCCCAATTGAATAGCATTCCAATCCACTCTCATCACAGTAAGCTGTCACTGGCAGCAGTACTAAACTTCTCTTCCTGAATGAAATCCGATGACCCATTACTCACTGTTACACAAACAGCAACAAATGGACTGGAGTCACTTTAGGTTACAATGTTGCAAGTTGTCTTTTGAAAGTTCATCACGGAATAATCCTCATCCAAAACAGGGCTTAGAGCGCCATTACCCAAGATTAAAAAGCAGTACTAATAACAATAAGAATGAAATTAAAGATACCAGAAAATTCAACTAGCAGTCCATGACTCAGATGGAGAGTTAGCCAATAAATGACACTAAAAGAGAAAAGTCAGAGGAACACCACATTTGTTTACACCTATTTATGAATGGCTTCTAGAAGTTACTTTAGCCTTCTATGGTTTCTGCCTTTTCAACACATTCCCAGCTGAGAGATGTTCAGGCTGCAGACCAGCGGATAGCAGAAAATGTCACTTCAGGGCAATCGAGGCAATATCAACAGTACTTCTCTGAATGCTACCAAGAAGCTGACCCTAGTCAAGCTAACCCTGGTCACTCTGCAGACACTCCAAGCACCTGACTGCAATCTTAAGCTGTCAGAACTCAAGATGAATTAAGACATTTATCTATAGAGAGTGTTCCTTGTAAAAACTGCCTTTTAGTAAGTAAGTAAGTAAGTAAGTAAGTAAGTAAATAACAAAAACCTTATAAGCCCCAAACCAAAATCAAATTAACTGTTGGTTGAAACAGATAAAACCAAACCGCTCTGTAAAAACTGGCATTTAGTTGCTAAAAAATATGGAATTGGCAAGAAATTCTTAATATATACCATCAGAGTTTATTTTAAACTCACAAGAAGGACCCTCAGGTAATTCCAAATATATTCTTCTGTAATTCTTATGAACCAATTATTAGGCATTTGAGATTACTCAACATGAGTTACCTAATCTGGTATTGCAAATGGAGAAATGTTTTAACTGTGATAAATGAGAGAATGGGGTCAGGGATGATCGAATCAAAGACAAAAGTGTTTAAAAATAATAATTACAAAAGTAAACAATTCACCCATTCTAATAACCTGGGCTATCCTAACCTTTGAACTCCCTCTGTTTGCTGTTCCAGGCTGTTCGTTTAGCTTTCTGGTGCATTTTGTTGTTTTGAAAACAAAGCATGATAGCAATTCTCTCATGTTTTTTATTTACAAAATCATGAAAACCCCAAAGCTTCCACATCTAAAGGTACTGAAGTGATGTTTCCACTGATGATAGTTAAGTTCACTTGTGCCAAGGTCCCAGTGCAGCACTGGCTTTGCACTGACTTATTATTTAACTTCTGCAAGTTTCATTATTACAGCTAAAGACAGGATAGGCCACCTCGAGGATGCTAAGAGAACAAAGTCCTTACACCGGGAATTATCTCTGTTAATGTGAAACTAACACATTGATGTAGATCTAATACTTAGTGCCAATCATCTGGTTCTCACTTCACTGATGTCTTTCTGCTGCTCTTTCTTGACCATGAGCACACCTCCAATCCTGGGTCAAGGTAATTTACTAAATTACTAAAACATGCTAAGAGCCAGAAGCAATTTAAAAAAGGGCCCTCAGGAGTCTGGGTGTGGTGTACAAGCCTTTAATCCCAGCATTTGGGAGGTAGAAGCCAGAGATCTCTGAACTCAAGGGCAGCCTAGTCTACATAGTTCTAGGGCAGCCATGGTTATCTGGAGACTTAGACTCAACCCCCTCACCCTCAAAAAAGTTCCCCTATGGGATGAGTATTATGTATGGTCATCTGAATTTGACCTATTACCATGATTTTATAGAGCACTGGTTTTCAACCCGTGGGTCGTGACCCCTTAGGGTGGCAAATGACCGACCCTACAGGGGGTTGCATATCAAATATTTACGATTCATTAACAGTAGCAAAATTATAGTTACTTAGTAGCAACGAAATAATTTTATGGTTGGGGGCCATCACAACATGAAAACTATTTAAAGGGTCACAGCATAAGGAAGGCTGAGAATCACTACTATAGAGGTTAGTTCACAGAATGAGAGAGTTTATTCTGGTGTTCACTTTCAGTTTATACTAACAGTAACTACTTCTAAGGGCTTGCTTATTGTTAAGTCAAATGTGTATTCGAGCACATTTGTCTTTGGTTTAAAAGATATTCGGACACTTGGGAAGTGAGGAAGACTGGCTACAGCATGCTCTCTCTCATGTCTATCTTTTCCCACTAAATTAACTAGTTCACCATGTTATAAAGGGAGAAGGGGGAAATGGAACAGGAAGGATGATTGAGTAGGAAGTGGGAAGGTGGTGTAGATGAGAAAGTATGGGGAGGAGTAACACTAAAGGCCTTCAGAAAAAGCCATTTGGAAACCTACTTCTGGAGAAGCTTTCTAAAGTATACATACATAAAAGTAATTTAAATGGAAGCTATACAGTGTGGGACAGTACCTAAAACAGGCACCATATGCTGCCCTAAACCTAAAGCTTACCAATGTTGCTAATGGGGTTCCCTAAACCTCTAACCATAATCAGTATTGCTTCCCAGCAGACACGTTCCAGTATAATCCCTTTCATCCCATTTGTTTCTTTCAACATGACATACAAGATATGTTTTACTTCCCAGCTTCTTCTCTAATAAACTCCAAGTGCATGCAATTCAGTTAGAATGTCCCTTCTCTCAGTAAAACTAGGACATTGGCTTTAAATGTCCATGTTGTTCCTGGGCTCCTTGGAAGAACTCCCAGTCTTTGACAGTGACTCTGTTGATTAAAAATTATTCAGATACTCACTTTGCAAACTATTTTTCTTTCAGGTAGGTTTATTATAAGAGTTTATAGGATAGTTATGTCTAAGTAAAACATTGCCTACTAAGGCCGACAAAGAAACTAATGATTTGGATGTACAATCAAAAGCTCAATCTCATTTCAACTCCTAAGTACCTTGTGATGACTAAATGTCTGGGCAATGTAGGGTGACTGTCATCACTGAGCCAAAACACCAGCATGTGTTCCGGGCAAAGGCTGACTCAGCATTTTTTTTGGGCAGAGATGGGCAGATGCTAGCGGCTTCTATCAGCACTCAGGTGAACTTTGTAGCCACAAACCTATACAAGAGCATGTGCTCCCTAATATCTGTAATGAGCTGCTTAGCAAATCTTTCTCTAATGTCTTCTCAACTTAAATTTCTCTTAAAAATATTTTTGTTTTATGTGTTCGCTGTTTTGGTTTATGTATATCTGAGAACATTAGAGTCTGGTGCCCAAGGAGGCCAGTCGAGTTTGTGGGATCCCTTAGAACTGGAGTTACAGACAATTGTGTGCCTCTATATGGGTGCAGGGTACTGAACCTGGGGCTTCTGGAAGAGCCAGTGCTCTTAACCTCTGTTGTCTCTTTAACCCCAAGCAATTTTTCTTTTTTTTTAAAAGCCTGTATTAAATGACAAGAGATAACGAGAGAAAATTCTCCTGTAGAGTAGAAATGTGTGTCAAGCAATGTAAAACTTCTCAGCTTTTCTACAGAGGATTCCCCATTAAGATAGTTCCTTATGGATATACTGTAGTAAGATATAGTTATCCTATTCGTAATGGGGTCACTGTAGGGTTCTTTGTCTAGATAAATGTAACAGGACAGGCATACTGCTCTTACAACAGTTCTTTCAACAGTTTAATACATTAAATGTTCACACAGAACAAAGCTCTTGAAAGGTGTATTGTCACATTCTGTATTCTGTATTGCAGCACAGCTTCACCTTCAGACTCCAACTTGGGCTAGGGTCAATGGAACAAAGTATCACACTTATCAAAAACTAAGCTTCTGGTTTAAAGGAACATCACCTCTAATACTGTCTGTAATACTGTCTATTAAAAACTATGTCCCACATGAACCACTATGCTCATATTTATTAGATTCCTAGTGAATGCCAGTGTCATTCCAACTGGAAGACTTCAACATGTTTGGTTTGAAAGAGCATGAGCAACAGCGTGAGCTTGAACTGTGAATGTCCTATGTAGAAGCACTGTACCACAATGACTTCACAACAGTGCTGAATTGCCGCCAGCTTTCCCAGAACTCTTTTACTCAGCAGGTTTACTTAATGACACATTACTTCTCAGGACATGCAGTGCTGGAACCTCAAACATTAACTGGCATTTTGTTCACTCTTGGCTAGACTCAATTAAAATTATCAACTTATTTTAACCTCTTAACAAATGAGACACACTATTTTATACTATTTGGGTCAAATTAATTTTATTATGTTCCATGATGAATTGCCACCAGTGCAACATCTTATTTACTATACATTTCAAAAAAAAAAAATTCACATACTAAACAAAATTTCAGTTGATAAATGGAATTGAATGATTGAAAATCTTTATGAATTTCATAATACAATATGTGGCTAGCTGAAATTGTCTATCACATAGCATTTAGATATAAAAGGCCTCATGCTAGTTTGTTAAACGCAAAGGCTATCAGACAAGCACATAGCTGGATGTATCCGTGAGGCTTTCAGATGACGCACAGGAATAAATAGTGCCACCCATAGTGCAAGACGGCGGAGGATGGAGCTGTACAACTGACACCTTACTCAGAGTGGATTAGTCTCCATGCCTGGACTGAACCCCACAGCTCCTAGAATTTAGATTTTACACAAAAATAAAAAGCAAACAAAAACAAAACCCTTTTGTGTATGAAAAAGAATAAACTCAATTTTACCTTTGGCAAATAATATACCAATAGACTCAGAATTGTTGAGTCTATTTGAGTTGTATATGTAACTCAAAGAACTCAGAATCTCTCTAGACAAGCTTCTGGTCAAATATCAAATGAGCTGGAAAAATCTCAAACTTTTTGGCCAAAAGGCAAGGGACATCAGAATTGGCATTATCTCAAAGACATTTTTAGGCAGTAAAATTTTTTCTCCATGGAAAAAGAAAAATATGAAAGTCCAACACTATTTATTTAAAGTAATTTTGACCTGCAGAACTCCTAAAGTGTATGGTAGTAGCTGTCCAGCCTCACCCGCACCATCTCACAGAGCTCAAGCCACATGAAAAAGACAGTAAGCAGAAAAAAGTTCCTAGCAGCAGAGAGCACTGTTTTTGCAGGAAACACGAAACTGAGAATCTTACCAATGTGCTTTAGTTACTCTTGCAATGAGGATAACACTCTTTGAATAACTTAACTATCTTACTGCACCACTTAACTGCTTTCGGCAACTAAACCTTTTAAATTATTCCTGACAGTAACTAGATGCATGGTCTCTAGAGGTTATGTGATAAACTGGTTAAAATTCAAACCATATCTCACAGGTCCAGCCTGTCAAGATCATGTCAATACTAGATTTTGGTCGGTATACTTCTAGATAGCATAATTTTTAATTGGATATTGTGACTATAATGAATACATTTGAAGCTACATTCTGCATACAACTCAATGTGAGAAAAAATATGTCTGCACTTAAATCAGATAATCGTCTACCTAAGTTTATTTAAAGTAGGTAGGTAAGATAATTATCACTGTAAATATGAAACAGCCACCTTTAGGCAGATTAGTGTACTGTAAAGAAGCAAGGAAACCCTAATTTTAACTGACCATGTAGTATGTGTAACAACTGTGCAGGCTGTAAAGTTTTATTTAAAAAAAAAAAAATCTAACCAATCAGCTATGTATTCTAAGAAATTTGCCACTGGGACGATCAATCTTTTAAGAAAAATTTAACTCTACACATAGTACTTGACAAAAACCTGGAGAAGCCATTAAAGTAAAAACAGTATATGCAAAGGTTAGCATTCATACATACTTCTGCCAAAAACTCTGACTCTTACGGTTGGTACTTCTGAATACAGCAATGCACACAAAGTGCAAAATACAAAGATAACTGCATTCCATTTTAGCACTGTTCTGATACCACTGAGTCAGATACAGGCATGACAGTTGTTTATGATGCATGAAGCTACCTCCAAAAATGCTATACGAAACTATTTTGGGGCATGATAACAAGCATTTAACTCTTTGCTAAAAAGAGCCTGTCACATTTGCCACAGCATAAAAGTCACCTTGGTCAAGGACAGGCACGTGAGTGAGGGCTCATCAGGGTTCCTGCCTGCGGATGCCACTGCTTACCAACAGCAGGTAGTACTGCCATGCCATCTCTCTTCAGTAGCATCTCTGTAGTGATTTTAAGCAACACATAATACTAGAATTTGAAAAACTGCATTAGTGTAGTGATGTCTAGAGAATTGTGCAATGTATCAGCTTCAACATTCATATGTGGCATCATATTCAAAATGAAGGGGCTAAAGAAATTAAGTTTATATCACTTGAAAAAGAATGTAGTGCTATACTAAATTTTATTAAGAAAATTTAGGTACAGAAAAAGTAGGGTATGAAAATAGTGTTCTCCTTCTGGTATTCTAACTAGTTACATTAAGGTTTGTGTCAGTTCACACATAATTGAACTCCCTTGTTGATGGAATGGAAATATTCACAAGTCACGTGAGCATTCTGCTGTAACCTGCACACAGCAACACGGAGTAGCTTTATATAGGATTATAACAAACCTTTACAGATTAAATGAGGTATTGCACAGATTAATTTAAAAAAAAGCAAAAAAGGCAACAAAAATATACAGCAAATTGGTAGAACATTTACATGATAATTTTACAGATCAATAGACAGGAAGTAGTGTTTAGTATTTCACCTTAAAAATATATATATAATATATAGATCAATCTTCCCACTCATCATCATCCTCAAAATCTTCTTCATCATCATCGTCTTCATCTTCATCTAAAAGTAAACCCACAACCAAGAGTTAAGCAAGCATAAATAATTCTCAAGTCATTTTTCTAACTATCCAATTCCTAACACAAACATTAATTTCTAAAATCTAGTTACTAAGATGGTTACAAATTAATCCAATAAAATCAATGTACAGACTATGGATGGGATCAAAGAAGAGGACAGGAGATCCATCATTTGAGTTTTAACCCCTCACTACCTGCAGGAAAAAGATTTCAACCAGTGTGTTTTCAATGAGTCAAATGAAACTTGGGTTGTTTTTCTGAATTGGGGTCACACAGTAATTTGCAAAACTAGAATTTTAGTTTTTGTTCTCTTCCCCACAATCTGCTTTTCTTCTTTAACTCTAATTAACCCACTTTAGTGACATCATCATTCCTTTAGGTGAACAGGGACATGAATTATTAACAATTCTTTTGTTCTTCTCTTCCTTTTCACCACAGTCCACACCTACCGTCATGGTTTTTTTTTGCCTCAGTTATTGCTGTTCTCCAGTACATTCGCCTCAGAGCAGGTAGAGGGAAACTTTTAAGTTTAAAATGTCATGTTCTCCCATGGCTGGCGACTGCTGTCTGGACTCACTCTCAGCTCTCTCTGAAGCATCATCACACATGACTTGCCTAGCCCTCCTGCCCTCCTCCCCTGTCCTTCCATTCACCATTTCTACTACAACTGTTTCCCTTGCTGTCCCCTACTCTCACTGAACTTTTCCTCCATATTTCATCATTGGAAGTAGAGCTTTTCTCTCTGTCTTATCATTTAGATCCCACTCAAAACCACCCCTCGAAAGAGGGAATATTTCCTGTCCATCCTGTGTAATCCTCCCCAGAATCCCTGTCTCCTCCACTTCCCCTTCCTCATAATTCTAGTACCTCGGTTTCTTAGACTGTCTTCAGACTCGAATACAAGCTCCACGACAATGAAGCACATCCTCTGTTATGTATCAGAGGATCCTGAACAGCTGAGTACTGTAGGTATTCAGTCATTACCCTCTAAATGGATGCAGACTCTGACGGCATCCAATTCTATGAACGCACGTCCACTGTCTATCAATTTCCCATACCTACACCTCATAAACCTTACAAAGGCCAAGTTTATAAGAGATGATATTAAAACAATACATAGCCTGTACCATGGGTATGATACTATGGATGTGAGTTAGATAAAAACAAAGCATCTTCTGTTCCCTATAAGACAGATTGCCTAGTATTATAACCTAGTATCATAACAGAAGGCAGAGAAAAGCAAAAGAAGTCTAACCAACTCTTCTCCAGCATTTTTTTTTGCTTGTTTGTTTGTTTGTAAACAGCATTTCTCTGTGTGTAGCCCCAGATGCCCTGGAACAGAGTGTAGACCAGGTTGGCCTCAAACTCACAGATTCACCTGACTCTTCCTTCTAAGTACTGGGATTAAAGATGTATGTGACCACAGCCTGGCTTAGCATTCCACGTTTTAAATTAAGGTCTTTTGATCTGTTCTAATTGATTTTTGTTCAGAATGAATGAAAATAATTGAATGTATTCTTCTGCAGGAAGAGACCCAGTTTGCCAGCATCTTTACTCAGTAGGTTGTCCTTTTCCATAGAGTAATTTTGTCTATCACTGTGTTTATCTCTGGATTCCTCTATAGCTTCCTATTGGTCTGGGTGTCTATTTTTTGTACCAGTACCACACTGTCTTTGTTACTATAGATGTTATTTCCAGAATTATTACAGAGATGAGACTGAGGAATCTCAAGCTTCATTTTAGTGGCTGCTTGTCAAAAATTCCACTGGCATTTCCTTGTCCAGGAAATTACTTCATCACTCTTTACACAGTCTTTCTTCTAGTTTATATACATATGGCTATGGTATCCTGGTATCTACCAGATTTTAGGCAGACCAGTCATTGAAGAAACAATATGATTAAATACACTGTGAACTCAGATCAGTGAGCTACACAATTAGTGGACAAAATGGTCAAAGGAGAAAATGATAAACAGAAATTACAGAGCCTTTTTGTTTATATCATATAAAAGCACTCCCGCTCGTCCCCATGGAGATCATGCTAACATACCTGAGGAATGAATGGCTTTGCTCCTTTTCTGCATCACTTCCATCAGTGCACCCACAATTCCCGAAGTGGGTGCGGGTGTTGGTGGTGTGGACTCTTGGCCATCAGATACCTTGGAGAGGAAAATTATTAAACTCAATTATAAATATTCAGCAAAGAATCTGTGTGGGTCTGGGGAGATGGCTCTGAGGGCAGAGTACTTGTCCTATAAGCATTAAGACCTCCTGTGGCACACATACAGCAAGGGTAGATAGCTTAGCTGTAACTGAAATGCAAGGTGGGAAATGTTCTTAACCTTTAAAAGATGATGAAAGGATTTTATTTTCTCTAAGTTAGAGAATCCAAACTTATACACCACCACTAGTGTGAATTTTAAAGTTGGAACTTCTTTTAATTTTCTGTGGAGTCTGATTTTTTTAATTATTTCTAATTTCAAAGTATAAAAATTTGTTGTATACTTTAAGTATGCTTTCATTTTCATACAGTTTCTAGTTTGGAGTTACCAAGATGACTGCAATTGCTTCCAAACGGAGATATTATAAATTCCCCTTGTTTAGTAGGTAGTTTCTTTTACTTAAAGTCTAGAACAATGAATTGCAAACACCCTGTATGATTCCATCTATGTGAAAGTTAGAATTAGACAAAGTTAGCCCAAAGCTATCAGATCAGTGACTGTTGGAAGCATAAGGTATCTTTCTATAGTAATTGATATTTTATATTTTTATGTTAAGTATGGATTACACAACTACAGATATTCATCCAAAATATGTACCTTTCTTTGTACACAGATAAACATTGTAAAAATTATAAGAGGTAAAAGAGTAAGCCACCTTATAATGAGTTGTGGTAAAAGCCCATAGTACCACAAACAAACAAACAAATTGGAAATAAAAAGGTCCCATTACTTACAGATTTCAGTTGAATGCCCTGTCGTATCTGGTCTAAAAGCGCATCCCTTCCTGAGCAGGACACAGGCCGACTATTCTGTTCCACTTTTTTTAACTGAGCACCCTCTCTAATTTGATCCAAAAGAGCTGCTTTGTTTCCCGAAGGAGCTGGAACTTGATGGTCACCATCAGAAGGCAGGCCAGGGGGAGGTGGTGGCCCTGGCGGAGGCGGAGGTGGTGGAGGAGGTGGGGGTGCTGTGGACCCTGCCATAGACAGAGGTGGAGGTGGTGGTGGGCCTGAAGGTGCTGACGAGGGCAGCGCTGGTGGTGGAGGAGGGTACATCCTGTTTGGAGGGGGTGGAGGAACGACAACACCAGGCCTAGAAGGAGGTGGAGGTGGAGGTGCAGCAGTAGGAGCTCTTGAAGGTGGGGGAGGAGGAGCTCCCCTTCCACGGGCAGGAGGGGGAGGAGGGCCTGAGCTATGAGGAGGGGGAGGAGGAGGGGGAGGTCCTCCTCTTGAGGGTGGTGGTGGTGGTGGTGCTGAAATAAGAGCAGAGAAAAAAATTGAAAGCATAAACATTTAATAAAGCAACTTTCTTTAACATACATGGCTGAGGATAGCTCAGTAGTAAAAAGCTGTGTTTGCTTTTGCATAGGTTCCCAGTTGAGTCCCTAGCACCGACATCAAACAACTCACAACTGCCTGGAACTCCAGTTCCAGAGGTTCTGATGTTCTTCCAGATTCTGCAGGTGTCCATATATGCACAGCCGTGCATGGCATGGCACATAGCATGCAACTGTACAAGGAAATGATAGGGCTACTTGGCAAAACTTTGCTTAGCATGCCCTAGGGCTGATCCCCAGCAACACAGGGCGCACATGCTCACACATTTAAGAAAATACACGTTTTCCTTTACCTTATATAATTATGTACTTAAAATACTTTATGTAATTAAACTTTACATAAACTACTTTATGTAATTAAACACTTTGCTTGTAAGCATTAGCTTACATTGATAGTAATCAATGACATTTTCATAGTAATTAATGACAACCTTCCCTTTAAAATTAAGTATTTAGATTTTGCATAAATTTTAGATACAAATTTTATAGTATGGCAACATTTATTAGAATTTATTAACATCAGAGTAAAATCCAAACATAACACTTTCTTTCAAGACATAGTTTCATTATCTAATTTACATATATTCTTTTACTTTATAATATAGTGTTTAATATTACCCAAAACTGGTCTTCACCTCTAGACATGGTATTACCAGAGGGTGGCTGTTTGGTTAAATTTTCAGTTACTTATTTAGATCTGAATTATTAAGAAACATTTTTATAAACTATAAAATTATACTGTAGTTATTAATAAAAAATTATCGCTATCCCAGTAGTCATATTTCTATTCTTTGTCTACTTAAGTGAAGATGTAAGATATATTAGGAAAACAAATCCAAAAGTACAGTAATATCAAAATATACTGGAAATACGAGTAAATCCTTTTAAGGATTAAATCTTGTATTTCTAGAGACATAATTTTACCAATGACATATACAAATCAATGTAACATTAAGCACTACATCAGTTCTCCATTCATTTAAAATCTGATCAAAGAAACTGACTTTTAGGGGTACAGAGATCTTGGGAACCATAATAGCAATATACTTAGCTCTGTAAGGTGTACACAGTACTGAGTAACATTACCTAACTTATGTTACAAGTATTTCCCTTAGTACAATGCTACAAGAGGAAAGATCTCATAGTGCTGGCACTTCTATCTTTTTTTTTTTTTTGGCACTTCTATCTTCCTTCCTTCCTTCCTTCCTTCCTTCCTTCCTTCCTTCCTTCCTTCCTCTCTCTCTTTCTTCTTATAAAAATATTTATTTATTCTGTTCTATGTACATGAGTGTTCTGCTTGCATGAATGTTGTCTGCCAATGAGTGTCCATGGATGCCAGAACAGAGCGTTAGATTCCCTGGAAGGGGAGTTCCAGCTGAGAGCCACAGCCATCGTGAGGGTATGGGAGTCAAGCCTAAGTCTTCTGGATGAGCAGCCAGTGTTCTTGCCTACCGAGCTATCTCTCTAGCCCCCAGCACTTCTGTTGTCTTAAGTGACAGAAAACTTCATTGCATTTTTTTTTTTTTTGGTTTTTCGAGACAGGGTTTCTCTGTGTATCCCTGGCTGTCCTGGAACTCACTCTGTAGACCAGGCTGGCCTCGAACTCAGAAATCCGCCTGCCTCTGCCTCCCAAGTGCTGGGATTAAAGGCGTGCGCCACCACCGCCCAGCCCTTCACTACATTTTTAAAAATAAATAATCTATTATCAATCCTTACTTTTTATTATTTGTACTGTATTACAAACAAATCACATCACAGGGACAAACGTGACAGAATTAACACTGAAGAGTAGTCACAACTGTTAGGAGTCACATGCACCAAGATGCTGACCAAGCAGTCATCAGTGTGAGGGACTTTTAAGTGTTCACAAACACCAGAAAGAAATGAGAACTGGTATTTTTCAAAAAAAAAAAAAAAAAAAAGTAACAAAGAAGACATGAAAGTTATAAAAAAAAGTATGCTTCTAATATATGCATATATATAAATGTATATAATATACAATACACACATAAATATAAATAAATATCCTTGGTTAATCTATAAGAATACTGAATCTTTTTTTTTTTTTTTCGTTTTTTCAAGACAGGGTTTCTCTGTATAGCCTTGGCTGTGCTGGAACTCACTCCGTAGACCAGGTTGGCCTTGAAATCAGAAACCCAACTGCTTCTGCCTCTCAAGTGCTTCTGCCTCCCAAGTGCTGGGATTAAAGGCGTGCGCCACCACCGCCCAGCAGAATACTGAATCTTATAGGAGAAAAATACCTTTGTGTTCATGGCACATAAAAAGGCTGACATGTTTGAAAACTATTATTTCAGACCAACATCAGTATTATTAAGAATACTAGTAGATAATTATATTTCTCATATAATAATTCTTATGTTATTTCCTATGTATAACTCTTCGCTTATAAGCAGAAAATATTACAAATGTACGATTTAATGGCCTATTAACAATTTCATGAAGTCGTATAGTATTACAGAATTCATAAAACATTTAAGAACTGATGCCATGTTTTCTCATTAAAATATAACAGACAAATGTTATCTAGGTATAAATTTATGGGAATACTGTCAAGTACTTAAATGGATATATGAAACTGGGCTCACTAATACTGCTCCATCCTTGTAGAGGAGTTTTAATCCAGTAACATGGCTGCTCTGGCAAGGGATCACATCCAAAGACCTTCTGGGTCTAAGTGATCCCACTACTATGCAGACACACCCTTAATACATACCTTCAATCCCTAACAATGAAAGTAAGGCTAGTTTATAGAAGGAAGCAGCCATGTCTGAAAGTGTTGCTGAAGGGCAGGCAAAGTGACAATCACAAAGAATCTGACAGAATGAATCAGAGATAGGATATGCCCATCCCAGCTCTCATGAGAGCAGCACAGGAAGGTAGTCTATCTGAGAGCAGCCTCTCTTGAGAAAGGAATGGAGGAAGAGAAGGGGAGAGAGATGGAGAGAAGAGGAGGGAGAGAGGAGGAAGACAGAGTAGTGTGCATGGCAGTTTTATAGACAGGTTACAAAGAGAACAAACTAGACACAGGTGAAGACAGAACAAGCCAGAGGATAAGAGCCAGAAGATTAGAGCAGATTGCCAAAGTGAGTAGGAGGCCAAGCAGAGCAATTCAGTGAGAAGTCAAAAGAAGCCAGTTTCATCAGTCAGCTTGGAGAGGAGTTTGGGCCAGAACAGCTGAGTTAACCAGCCAGTTAGTCAGCCAGAGTTCAAAAGAAAAAAAAAAGAAAGAAAGAAAAAAACAAAACAAAACAAATGGTGAGCTTAGCAGTAACCCTCTGAGATGACAATTACATCTGGTGAATAAAAATTTCTTTTACACATCTTCCTTTATTCTAGTCAATAGAAACGTATTTTATACAGGTTACTGAAAAGCAAACGTGTAAAGCAATTATAAAATAGTAAAAACAACATGAGTGCTGTGAGCAAGAGGTGTTTACTAATAGAGAACTTCAATAAAATAATCTAACTTATAGACAATATGCTGATTTATAGAAATATATTTCTTTTTACTGTGCATTCATTTTTATGCACGGGGCGATGGATATGCACCTTTAATTCCGGCACTCTGAAGGCAGAGGCAGGCAGATCTCTTATGAGTTCAAGATCAATCTGTTCTACAAAGGGAGTTGCAGGACAGCCAGGGCTACACAGTGATAGTGAAACCCTGTCCTTGAAAACCAAAAACCAAAAAAAATGCAGACACACAAAAAAACCCTTTATACTCAAAGCATTAGTTTTTGAAGGCAGGACATATAAACTCTAGCTACTCTAAAAAACAACACAGCAAATCATGCAAAATTGAGAGTAGTGGTCCAAATACTGTTCCACATACATACCGCTCCACTGTGGTGGACCTGAAGAACAGATTGTTATAAGTTAATGGACTTAACACTTAAGAGCTTCACACAGGGATATGATGGAAATCACAAATTTGCTTGTCTTTATAAATCTAATTTCATGAGTCTATAAAATAAATGATAAAAGATTTACTAATTAAATTTTAAAACGTAAAATTTAAAATTAAATTTTACTAACTTCTCCATTTGTTTTTCATGCCTTTGAATACTAATTATATATGTGCTCATTCTAAAAAAAAATAAATCATTAATTTATCTTTTTGTTCTTACTTAAAAAAAATCTCGCCACCAGCAGAGTGGCTCAGGTTCCTTCTGGTCTCTCTGGGCTGGTGCCCAGAGTAGACATTGGGCACAAGCTCTGC